>BGPR01011714.1:0-11764 GCA_013235015.1 Araneus ventricosus | reverse complement strand
TTCTCTACTATACTCTGAACAGAGATATTTCAATTCCAACCACCTTGGTCTTCTCTACTACACTCTGAACAGAGATATTTCAATTCCAACCACCTTGATTTTCTCTACTATACTCTGAACAGAGAAATTTCAATTCCAACCATCTGGTACTTCTCATAGCTCATTTAAATGTAAAATAAAAAACTCTACGAAGAAACAAATAAACACGATAAGTAAAAACTTTATACAATAATACACTATCTGCATAAAGTCAAGCTTTTAGTCGTAACCTGTTTTAAAGATATTTTTTTCTCATTTGTGTGTCTTCATACCTCCCATATCGTTAGATATTTCCCACTCAATAATTTAAGAATTTACATAACTTGAGCAACACAGCAGAGTAGCGGAGACTTTTTTCCCATCGGTTTCACTTAAAATGCGTTTTTTCCCGAAGTAGATATGCTCTCCAACATCGCCTTAAAGAGTCCCATTCTATTAAGGTAAGAGCCAGATCTTTGTGTGGGCCATTTAATGTGGCTATAAAAAAGGACCGTAAACAATGAAGGGTTTGTTGGCGCACTTTTGATGATCTCTTCGCCAACAAAGGCAGCCATTCGAAGTAATGTAAATCGGCATTTAAGGCTATCTACATAATGCGGAATTCAACCACTTCGTTTTGGTGGTTCGTTTTTTAATGTTCTGCCCGTGATTCGCGTCTCAGTGAGTGGGGGAGGGGGGGATATAAGAAACGATTGTCTTTATGTTATGTTGATGAATAATTCGTGATCCGATTTGTCTATTTTGGCATCGCTCGTTTTGTTTTAAGTGTAAGTTTATCAGTTTCCCACGGATGTATAGGTTTAGTAAAGAAAAAATTGTTTAATTTCTAGTCTGATTTTTTTCTTATATCGAGGCAGCCGTCGCTGCGAAAACTGAGTTTAAAAAGACAGGGTAAAATTTATATTTTATCTCTATTTTATGTATTTAAAATGCCCCCTACACACTAATAACCCTTTGATTACCAACGAGGCTTAACGAGGTCCATGGCCAGATTGTTAGACGCACTACACATTTTAAATAATAAACTAATAAATAATATTAAATATTAAATAATATAAAAATATTAAATAGTAAAATAATAAATAATATAAAAGTAAAAATATTAAATAATAAAAAAAATAAATAATATAAAATAAAAATAATAAATAATAAAATATTAAATGATAAATAATATAGAAATCTTAATTAATAAAATATTAAATAATAAATAATGTAAAAATATTAAATAATAAAATATTAAATAATAAATAATATAAAAATATTAAATAAAGTATTTAATAAATTTTTATATTATTTTTACTCGTGAAATGGTAGGTATGTACGTTACCAAGAAATCGTTGCTATAGATAATAAAATGTTTTAATGTTAAAGCAATATTTATTGTTATTTTTATATAAAAAGTTGAAAGTGAAGTAATTATGAGGTTTTAATTTTTTACATATATATTTAGCATGGCCGCCTTTCGCCTTGATCTGGACTTTTATTTTTCTTGTCAAGCTGTTGGTATATGATTACACAATCTCTATTATCTGTGGATAATGATATTGTAAAAAAATTGTCTTGTGGGTGTACGTGAATGCAATCCACTAAGCATGATTAAGGAAAATAAAGCTCTTTATTTCACAAATATTCTAGGAAAAGAAACGCAGCACAAGTATTAAAACAGCACTCGTAAACATTCACAACAGAGATTACCAATAAATCTCAACACAGAGCTCAAAGGTTTCTTATCAGCTCAACAGCCTGCTTGCTGATCAAAATCCAACTGACATATCTTGGCTTGAGAGCTTGCTTTTACACTTTTTGAACAGGAAGTGACTTCATTACGTAGGAAGTGACGTAATCTCCAGAAAGTTCAGGTCTTTCTAGAAAATTCCTTTTGTCGCCAAAGTCGCCAACTTTTCCGCCAAGTCGCCAAAATGGTCACCAAATTTGTCACCAAGATCGCCAAATTTATCGCCAAGTCGCCAAGATTAGATTATCAGGGAAACAACTTTACAGCTTTGTAACAATATCATACTTCACCAGTACGAGCACGTTTGTATATTAGACAACATGTAAAAATTTGTTTTTAAGTCAACAAAGTTCATTACTAAAGTCGGCCTTTTTACTGTTTCACGGTTCACTCTTCACAGGGACGGATTCACACATTTTTACGCCCTAGTTCCAAACTTATTCTGCGCCCATCCCTTTCAAAAAATATATAATTTACAATAGTTTATTTTTGAAACATATAAGCACTTTATAATCTCAGAGCCACATTAAATTTTTAATTCAAAATTATATTAATTATGAAATAACGGTATTAACACCTTCAAAAATACTCCATCATATTTCATAGAATTGCGGAAAATACCTACTAGAAGTTCTTCGTTCGCACTTTTGTCCATGAATAGGCTTGAAGGGTCATTGAAGTGGACAGATATTAAATAGATTTCAGTACAAAGAAGTGCAAGGACAGGAGACGATAAGGTCCACAGAAAATAAAAACTGTATATTGTTGGAAATTCAAATGAAATTGTTCAGTCACTGAATGAAACGTATCTCAATGGTTAATTTCATGACGTAGCCGAAGTTACGGCACTAGTCAAAATTGATTGGTTGTTACAATCTATATATATTGTTCATTTGTGTTTTTAGGCAAGCAGTCAAATGGATGGCTGTCAGTGAGTGTGTAAGCTGCAAGACAGCAGCATGTTTCTTTTTTTAAGTAAACTGGATTAAAGCTATTTTGTATTTTAAACTGCCTGGTACCTGCGTTAACTCTGCAACAGTACACTCACGACATGCCAACATATATCTCAATATATTTAATGTAAAGAATGTAAATTTTAAAAACCTCATTTTATAAGGCCTTTTGTAAGTAATACTGAAAATATTTAGTTGTTATTTCATCTGTATATGCGCCCTAGGTTATGGACTAGGTAAGCCCTATGGGAAATCTGGCCTCCCCCACTCCAGAAAAAAGATGAGGTGCTTGTAATTTCTGCTACATGTTATTAGTGCAAACAAGTTAATACTCTTGCAAAGACTTGGCAATAACAATCATAAACAAGTATGCGATTATACAGACCTACAGACAGTCAACCCTTTGACGGATTTGGCCCAAAATTTTATAGGGACCTACATTCACAACGATAAAACTGTGTACCAAATTTTATCCATCTAGCTATTCAAGTTTTTGAGTTATAGTGTTCACATGACCGCGGACATACAGACAGACAGACTTTCCGTTGACAGATTTTGTCCACAATTTAATAAACACTTAAAAATTATGTTAAGGACCACATACCAAATTTCATACCCGTAGCTCTAATAGTTTTTGAGTTGTCGTGTTCACAGACAGACATAATTCCAAAATTGGGTTTTTCGGACTCAGGGTGGTCTAAAACGTGGAGATTCGTCAAAATCTTGAGTTCGAATTTTTTGACGATTACAATACTTTCTCTTTGTATGCTTCGTATACGAGAAAGTAAAAAGGGGGGAAAAATAGAACTATATCTCTGACGAATCTCTGTGTTTCCGACCTCCCTAAGTAAAAAAAGAAAAGAAAAGAAAATTAGAACTATATGTCTGCCGAATCTCCGTGTTTCAGATCTTCCTAAGTAAAAATAGAAAAGAAAATTAGAACTATGTCTATTTGTGAATGCGATAACTCAAAATCAGGGATGAAATTTTGCGCGTGGTGTTTACACCAAAATTGTATGTCTCGAAAGAAATTCGTCAATGTGAAGTCTGTCTGTCCAACCATGTGCATGGGACCAGAAGAGCACTTACACTTCAGAAAAAAATTAATTAAAATTCAACCATAAAAGATATTTAAACCGGGGGGGGGGGTTATTCCATTCATAACCTAAAAAAAAATTAAAAAAAAAAAAAAATAACGTTGTTAGAACAGTGGACGAAGTAAATTTAAATACGAAAACAAAATTTCGTCGGCAAAAGTGACTATTTTTTAAAAATTTTACAAAATTCAATAAATTACGTTTAAAGCTCACAGCAAATTTCATTAGAAAGAAAATTGTTTGTTCTATCCGATGGTGTATGGATTGTTTTTCAACTATCATTTGAAAAGATACTACAGCCGTAAACGTGCCGAAAATGACCTAAAACAACACAAAACATTAAATAAAAAATTTTCCAGATTAAATTTTAAAATTTCAGCTTCGAGGTGCATTCAGTCACCATTACGATTACCTGTGTGCCAAATTTCATGGCTGTAAGTGCGATAGCTTCGTCTGGACATCGCTCTCACGCACACAAACATTACTTTTTATAAGTACGGATAACAAAAAGGTTGAAAAAAAAACAAGGTTCCACCGAGATTTGAACTCGGATCGCTGGATTCAGAGTCCAGAGTGCTAACCATTACACCATGGAACCTCACTTCCCATGCCGGGAATCGAACCCGGGCCGCCTGGGTGAAAACCAGGAATCCTAACCACTAGACCACATGGGAGCTACCAAATCGTGATTGATAAGAGGAAAATTCGTACTTCAAAGATAGTTCATAAATAGCTAATTGCATGTATTTACTGTATGAAGTAGATAGGATAAAGTAGTTCATTAAAATTAACTGCACTAACTAAAATTAACTGCACTACCACTTTCAAATAAATATATAGATAAAGGGTGTGAGAGATAAATAATATATGTACAAAACCAAAAATTTAGGATAAGAAATGGAAGCGTAAGTATAACGCGTTTTATTGTTATTATGTTTCTAACGTTTCTTCCGAATAACTATTTATTTTTGTTCAATACACTTCGAGGTGGTTTATTTGTTTGCTTTATTTTTTTCTCCTTTCAGACTTTTGATTAACACCGGGTTGTAGAAAACTTCTCATTTATGTGGTTATTATTTTTTTTTAACCTTGTAAAGATTTTACAATAATTCATTTGTAAAAATTGATTATTCTTAATTTTTTGCAAAAATATTCTTGCAAAACTACAAATATACTTTTTAACCAATAAGTCTCCTAAAATATAAGAAGCTCCCGCCCACACGCAAAAAAAGTCACGTCCGTCCGCGACAGGACTCGAACCTGCAATCTTCTGATTCGAAGTCAGACGCCTTATCCATTAGGCCACGCGGACTACAGGAATCCTACGACTACAATCAATGCGCTCTTATATTTAAATAGAGTTTTGAAAAAGCGGTTTCTTAGTGAAGGCAAATGGATTAAAGAAAGTGCTTGTTTAATTTATGACATAAATTTGATTTACAACGGAAAGAGATTGTTTCTAAAAATAAATCACTACTCCTACGCAGAATTCTTATCAATTCCAAATTAAAAAAAAAAAAATTTGAACCTTTTGCAACTGTAATGAATCAAAGCCATCATAATTCACACATTAATAAAATATTCTATGGTGTATTTATTATTTTTTCCAGTCTTTAAATTTTAATTAGTTTCATAATATTGATGAAAAGTTTACCGAGTTTATTTTGAAAAATATAAACTTTTTAACATTAAAAAAAAGTAATCCGAAATTTGAGATAACTTTCCACCAATACATATGTTCTTTCTCCGGCTTCCAATAAAACAGTTTATAATAAGGAATAAAAGCAATTGTGATTTCAGTTGCTTAGATGACAACAATTTTTTTCAAAACGAATTCTATCATGATAATAATAATAATAATAAATGTTAAGTAGCTTTCTTTGAAAGTCCATTCAAACATTTTATGTTTTTTATTACAAAATCAATTACATACAATCCAAATATGAGCGTATCTTTTCTTAATGCATTGGAGAAAAGATTAAAAATAGAGAGACGGAACAGTGTCTTTTTCTCCCCTTTTTATCTCCTCCTGAAATACACTAGTTTATTTACGTCCCTGATCTAGATAATGCACGTGCCACTGAGTTGGGTTATCTTTCTTCGCAGAGCTTCGCTCGCATCGGTAGCGTGGCCGAGCGGTCTAAGGCGCTGGTTTAAGGCACCAGCCCCTCGGAGGCGTGTGGGTTCCCAGGCATCCACCATACTTGCCGCTGATTTGTTTGCTCTCCCTATTTTGAAAAATTTTGACGGTGAGGGTGCGCAGAGTACCATTTTGATATTAAGCTAAAAGCAGAGACAGAAGTCTGTTGTTTATTATAAATATTTGAAAAATTGGATTAATTATCTAAGTATTTAAAGAA
Organism: Araneus ventricosus; assembly: GCA_013235015.1. NCBI lineage: Eukaryota > Metazoa > Arthropoda > Arachnida > Araneae > Araneidae > Araneus > Araneus ventricosus. The sequence continues at coordinate 5,580 of BGPR01011714.1, read as the reverse complement.
TTTTTAATAATTTATCTTAATTCCTGCAGACCTGGTATTTTGCATTTTGCTTATCAAGTCATTAGTAAAAAGAGCTGGAGAAGTACAATAAGTCTGAGCTAATATCATGATATCAGTTGGGTGATTTAACGTACCCCAGCTGAGACTAGAGGCATCAGAGACAAGAATGAGTAGCATTTGCCTCAGCAGCTTTGACCCTTAAAGGTCCGAGGAACGAACGAATCTGAGGTGTATACTGACACTGACAACGTACTTAACGTTGCAATCGCTTTAAATCGTTTACTTTCGACGTTGATTTTATACTGACATGACCTGAACTGCATAATGCCAGAGAGAATTATATATTTGCAAGTATAGGGGAAAAAAAACGCCAAATTTTGGCTTAATGAACGAGTGATTAAAATTAAAAAAAAAGCTCTAGCAAAGTTAGCACACCAGTAAGTATGTTTGGTAACATACACTTCGGCGCTTTAGTCCGAATCATGGTCACTTAGAGCGAAACACACATACACACAATTCTCCTTGTATTCTTCTTGAGGGGTATTAGTATCTTATGGGTCGAATGCCGAATTCTTACTATCTTCAAAGTACTCCGTTATTTTAATATATGTCAGAATGCAGTTTACGACGAAGTTACGAATTTTACTTATAAGATTTCAATAAGTCATCCTTTTCCTATCATACATTTCTCAAATTGAATTTCATTTACTAAAGTTGATTGCCTTTGATTTCATCAAGAAAAATATTTGTAGTCTAATACTATATCAAGTTCATAAATTTTAGAGACTTTGAATGAGTTTGAAAATTCTAATAATAATACAATTATAAGTTTTCTCAGAGCAAAAATTTATGTAATGTTTCTCATTGCTCTTAACATTTATTAGGCAAAACAGAGACCCTAAATGTTTTCCGACTTAAAAGTTTGCTTCTACTTGACAATTTCCACTCGAATTAAGAATGTAAATATTTGCAGTCACCAAAATCCTACATCTCTAGAAGAGGAACAAAAAAAACCAGATATCCCCTTATTCTACAGCGGTAATTTTTTTCTTTCCTCATATATACGGTATACGAAACATTGTACACGTCGTCAAAAGATTGGTGAACTCGAGTTTTGAAGTCTCCACGTTTTTAGATTCTCCTCCTGACCGTTAACAAATTCTTAGGAATTAGGTCTGTCTGCTCTGAGTGCTGCCAGACGCGATAACTCGATAATAGAGTCAATGGGATGAAATTTGGTATGATGGCTCTTAAACACATTGTGGTTTCACCACTGTGGACAAAATCCTACAAAACGAACGGCTGTCATATTGTATCTGCAATGAACTACACAAACTCAAAAACTGATTACTTCAAATGAGATAAAAATTTCTTCTGTCAGTTACCATGAATGTAGGTCCGTATAAAAAGTTTGGGAGACCAAATCCGTCGAAAAAAAATTCCAAATTGCATATTCAATTTCTTTTAATCGATTCTCACTTGCGCATGCTATTGGTAACAATCTGTTATTGGTAGATATTATTGCTAGCAAATAATAAATAACTGTTTTCAAAACAATTTTAACAATTTTTGTGTTGAAATAAGTTCGATCCATTGTTAATAACACAAATCCATTCTTGTCACTAAATCTGTATTCGTCGGTAATACAGTGAGCGTAGTATAGAATTGTTTTCGAATTCAATTCCAAAGGGAATCTTCGCCATTTCTTTCATTGCTCTATTTTATCGACCCTAGCTCAAAGTAATATTTTTTTTGAAACTGTGCAACAGATATTTGATTTCAGGTTTAGTTGTTTTTTGTTTTACTTTCTGTATGCAAGAGAAATGAGTGTAATCACCAAAATTCGAACTCGAGATTGGTACGAGAATCTCCATTAGAAGTATATCAGAAAGTTTGGAACTACCCGCTGGTTTAAATTTCTTTAAGTACTGGTAAAAATGATTAAAGCAAACATGCGGAGTGGTCTCCTTAACCATCTAACACATGTAAGTAGAAGCAGAATAATAAAGATGTCAAAAAACTTCCAAATTGGCAAAATACCAAGAGTTGAACTCACGCGTGGTTTGAAGGATCAACATAATTCAAATCCTCTGACTCATTCTTTTTGCGAATAGACCTGCAGAGACTCCCTAAAATGTGCTTCCTTACAAAAATTACTCCAGGTTTTTTTTGGCAAACTTGCAAGTTTTGCGCGTTCCTTCCCTTGCAGGCATTGCACACGGTACTGCCAGGGAGTTAATCAACTGAACAAGTATGCGATTATACAGACCGACAGACAATCAACCTACTTGACATTTGCCTAAATTTTATGTTGTCACTCTAGTGACGATAAAACTGTGTATAAAATTTTATCCATCTGGCTTTTTCAAGTTTTGAAATGCGATTCATGATCCCGAACATACAGACAGATGCAGCTTCTGTTGAGCATTTTGTCCAAAATTTGATAGAAACCTGCAAATTATGTTCTAAAGACACATACCAAATTTCATCCCGTAGCTCTAATAGTTTTCGTATCGTGTACACTCACAGCTATTTACACATGACACATACAGGTATTTGTCAACACACAGATACAGAATAATTCCAAAATTGTGTTTTTCAGATCAGGGAGGTCTAAAACGTGAGATTCAGTCAAAATCTCGAGTTCGCAATTTTGATGACGATTCAATATTTTCTCTTTGTATCTTCTATACGAGAAGTAAAAACCAGTTGTCGGAAATTATATAATAAGGCAAATCCCTTCCTTATAAGCATTTGTATATTTAAAATTCTTCGATTGTAACATTTTTTCACAAATTTAAAGTTGGTTGCTTATCTAGTAATATTTAAATTCTTCGATTTGTTTAACATTTTTTCACAGAATTTAAAAGTTGGATTTAACTATCTAATTGCCTAAATATATCCAATTAAGTTATTATTTTTTAAAAAAATTATTAAACTTTCTTATTATTTTCTAAGCCTTATTGTCTGTTTTACATTATCATCCGAAGCCCCCTGGGAGCGTAGTAATATCCTCCACCAGTAATAGCACGTACCTCCATTGGGAGGGATCGGGCCGTGGTCAGGTGATTGGCTACTAGGACTCCGACCTCAGTACTTGAGCTATTGCAGCGGCAGTCATTCAGATGACCCGGATGTCAAAACAGGGCGGGGGTAGACCTTCTTTTACGGTTATCATCCGAAGCTTGAAAAAATTAAAAGAACTGTTACTAATTACTACGCTTTTCACAAATATTCATTCACCTCCTAGTAAATATTTAGTTTTGTTTCCTACAATTACTACGTTCTCATATTTGCAATCAGTAAAAAACTTCACTAAAAAAATAATTATATATCATCTTATTTATTTTCCCGAGAGCAAAAAAACTTAGATTATTTAGAATCAGATGCATTGTCTTTTTAAATAACAAAATAAAATCTTAATATAAATAAAAGTCATTGTGGGTATGTATGTTTGTATATATGTTTGTATGTAAGTTTGTATCTATGTTCCACATCTCCTCCTAAACCACGGCACTGATTTCAACCAAACTTTGCACAATTTATTAATTAAGACAAGGGAAAAATTACTGTCAACTTTTCAAAGCGCAAAAGTTAATTAAAAAGGCAGTTAATTAAAAAGTAACAAAAACAGTTTTTCCGCTGTAAGTTCGGAGTAAATTATCCCCCGGAAATTATTTTTATACCATCTTAAAGTTCAAAATTTTACCTTTTTAATGATATCAATTTCATATCTGTGACATTTTTTCTTCAATTTTTATTAATTTTTCAACATTTAGAAAAAAGTTGACACGCAGACGATTTTAAGATAAATCAAATTTAATGATACTAGAGTTGATTGATACTCTTTCTGATGATACTAGAGTTGATGAGTTGCTAGGCAACGGTGTAATTACTTTGCCACTATTTTTTCTGTTTATTTATTTTTTTTTTCAAATATCGTTTGGAAATGTTTTCATTAGTTCTTAAAGAATTCTAAAGCTTATTTAATTAGATTAAAAAATTACTGCAGCTCATAACTTCTGTCATTTTTTACCTGCGTTTCCTAAGAAATAATAAATCCTTAATAATATATTAAATGCGAAAGTGTGTATGTCTGTCTGTTTGTTACGCTTTCACGGCCAAACTACATATGGAATAACTTATTTTGAAATGTCAAACATCACGTGATCATAAAGAAAGCCGCGATTATGTGATCTTTTTGAGAAAATAAATAAATAATTTATGTATGGAATAATAACTGAAATTACTCAACTCGACGCTTGATTTGCATTTTTCCGAGTTTGCAGTTTATTTAAATTCAGTTATTTATATTTGTATCTTTTCCATATCAGATTTTATTCAAGAAGTTGTTGATAAATTGATGCCGAGACAGAAATCTATTTATAGATATGATATAGCTGCAAGAGTTTTTAGATTAAAATTTAGAAACTAATGTCAATTATAACTAAAGGAAAATATGCGATGATATAGTATTTTATGTATTCTTTTAAATGGTAGAAGTGGATGACATATAACATGATGGATGGTATATTCCACAAATTATAAGGGCCTAATGATACCATTGAGTACAATGATGTAATTTACAGTAACGGAGAATAATAAGAATAGAGAATGGTTGTTGAATTGGTAATTTTGGCACTGATTAATGAAAGTTTAGGTCAGATAAATAAGAAAAAAAAATCGTCACAAATGGAGGGAGGTATTACAGAATATCTACATGTAGATACGCTAATGGGCAGCAATAACAAGAAACATCAACTTCTTCATATAACAGAAAACAAGTTCTTCAACTCCTTAGAATTGTCAGGGGTACCTTCCGACAAGCTGAGATTAAAAGACGGTGTGCCAGTACTATTGATACGTAAAATGTACCAAGACTGCGCACGGTTACAAATTGCACACCTAAGTCCAAACGTCGCGAAAGTGTTTAAAAACGAGAGAGTGTTTTAATTTCAAGCATTCCGATAATACCGAAAGAATTTACCATCCAAGTTCAAAAGATAACAATTCCCTTTAAAATTAGTATTTGCGAGGCTCAGGGCCAGACACTCAAAGGGGCAGGCGTACATTTGGAAAAACCGTATTTTCCCCATGGGCAACTATATGTGACGTGTTCACGTGTGCCCAGACCACGAAACCTTTACATCCGTGCAAAAAACGTAGAATACAAAAGTGTGTTAGCATAGATAAACAAATTACCTAACTATAGCAGCATACACTCCTGTTAGTCGTCCAATTATGTATTATCAACCGTCAAAACTTTTAATTTCCCCTTTCCCGTGTAACGAAACATTTACATTCGTGAATTTAAAAAAATGTAATAATTCAAATTCTTCGTGCACAAAGTCGCGGGTAACAGCTAGTATATTATAAAAGAGAACGAAACAAATTTTGATTTTGTTACATTCATGTTTATCAGTCCTACAGCGGAAACTCTTTATCTTTAGTACAGAATAAATTGAAATTCTGATAAAAACAATGATCCACGCTTTTTTCGGATGCCTACATGAAGGAAGTTACCACCGGTGTAGGTAGCGTGGCCGAGCGGTCTAAGGCGCTGGTTTAAGGCACCAGTCT
>BGPR01011713.1:20420-31670 GCA_013235015.1 Araneus ventricosus | reverse complement strand
TATAACTATACAATACAATAAAATATAACTATACAATACAATAAAATGTAATATAACTAGAAAATACAATAAAATATAACTATACAATACAATATAACTATACAGTACAATAAAATATAACTATACAAAACAATAAAATATAACTATATAATACAATATAATATAACTATACAATACAATATAATATAACTATATAATACAATATAATATAACTATACAATACAATATAATATAACTATATAATACAATACAATATAAGATAACTATACAATACAAAACAATATAAGTAATACAAAATATAAATATCAATATAAATGCAATAAAATACAAACAAACATAATAAATAATTACAAACATAAACAATAAATAAATGCAAATACAACGATTGGAAAGTTAAAAAGCACTGTGGCCACAAGTACCTATGCTGTATCAGCTGTAATCATATCGTTGCCACTATTAAATTTCCAAGCAACATAAATTGGTTTCATTATCGTATTTCGATGGCTTGGAGCAGAACTATACAATATCCAAAATCTTCAGTTTTGTGATATACCATGTGTACTGTTCTTCGGGGACATATCGTTTGTATCGTTTGCAGCCCAAGTAGCGCAACATCTTGTACGATATTGTGCAATATTGTTCAAAATTATATGACATTATACAATATTACACAATCTTGCGAATATTGTTCAATACCGTGCAATGTTGTTCAATATCTTTGTGCTACTGGGGAGATATATTTAATGTCTAGAATTCAACAAGGAGAAAATTTTACTAAAAAGTCAAAAGCATTTGCAATTTATTACAGAATGAAACTTTCATCTAGCTCTTTTAAAAAATAGAATTTATGAACTTAGCGTAGTTCGGATTCAACTTCACATGATAGACACAGGATACTTGCCCATTTAATCCAGTTAACATAACATAAAGTAACAATATACGAAGGTAATGAAATGCAATACCGTCATTATTCATATGAATACAGATAACATTCTAGTAAAAGTAGAAAAGAATTCCTCAGAGGCTGCATTTAAAAAAAATTCAGAAAATGGACTATATACTTAAAAGTAAATAGTACACTTTGATCTTAGCCAAAAGGCCGAGAAGCGATATCGAGGCAATTTTTTACTTTCTCCCAAGAGAGAGTATTGTAATTGTCAAAAAATTCGAATTCAGGATTCTGATCAATCTCCACGTTTTAGACCTCCCTGAGTCCGAAAAACACAATTTTGGTATTATGTCTGTCTGTGAACCTGATAACTCGAAAATTATTAAAGCTACATGTATGAAATTTGGTATGTGGTCTTTACATATAATTTGTAGGTTTCTATCAAATGTTGGACAAAATTCGTCCACGGGAAGTCAGTCTGTCTGTATATCCGTGTTCATGTGAACGCGATAACTCACAAACTTAAATAGCTAGGTGGCTAAAATCTGGTACACATTTTTATCATCAGGAATGTAGGTTTGTATCAAATTTTGGACCAAATCCGCATACTTTTGAACGCAATAACTTCTTTAAGAAATTACTTTGGTAAATGAAATTTGGTATGTGGTCTTTTTACCTTAATGGTAAATTTGTGTCCAATTTTTGTGTCAATCGGTTATAAAAAGCGTTCAAATTGCAAATTTCGTTTTCTTTATCTTATACCCAGCCCTATTGGTAATTACGCCGGCTACTAATTCCACTTCCGCGTTGGACAACCTTCGGAAATCGTGGTATGAAGTTTCGCTTATTTTTTTCCCCACTGAGTTTAGAGTTCTTGTTCGTTTTATTGCCTTTTAGCTTATTTTTTCTCTACATGTGTTAGGACTATACGACAAAGTTTAGGGGAGACCACTCCAGCTTGTTTGAAGCTGAAACAATGAGGGAAAACGCTGAGCTATCCTATCAAATAATGGACGTCAGACATCTTTAAGTTAACGGACCTCCACATGCGAAAAAGTAGGGATATATAAAATTAACTAGATTTTATCGGTTGTTTTACAGATTAACATCCCGATTTGTAATCACAAGAAGGTGAAAGCCACGATTCTGACTTGGAATACATGGTGAGGACGAAGCCTTACACCATTTATAAACCATTCTCCTGAATTCCATGCCACAGCCTTGTGGGCACGTTTCAGATTTTTCAGGCTTAACTGCAATGTGATCTACAGCAAACGAACCTGTTATGAGCACCAAATGAGACTGTAAGACGATTCATATTCTTTATTTCACTTCAAGGTAAGTCATAAAAGTCAAATGGCTGAAAATGTTATGCGGAAAGTCACGAAACTATTACATGGTAGTTACTATTGCATGAAAGTCACGAAGCCTTACACCATTTATAAACCATTCTCCTGAATTCCATGCCACAGCCTTGTGGGCACGTTTGAGCTTTTTGAAGCTTAACTGCAATGGGATCTACACCAAACCAATCTGTTATGAGCACCAAATGAGACTGTAAAGACAATTCATATTCTTTATTTCACTTCAATGTAAGTCATAAAAGTCAAATGGTTGAAAATGTTATGCGAAAAGTTACGAAACTATTACATGGTAGTTACTATTACATAAAAGTCACGAAACCTTAGACCATTTATAAACCATTCTCCTGAATTCCATGCCACAGCCTTGTGGGCACGTTTGAGCTTTTTCAGGCTTAACTGCAATGGGATCTACAGCAAACGAACCTGTTATGAGCACCAAATGACAATGTAAGACGATTCATATTCTTTATTTCACTTCAAGGTAAGTCATAAAAGTCAAATGGCTGAAAATTTTATGCGAAAAGTAACGAGACTATTATATGGTAGCTTTGTTGTTGCCAAGTAATGCAAATGAATTGCTACAAAACGACTGTAACTGATGGAGAATGGAATTTTTTAATAACTTAGTCTTGCCATTGAGAAATCAGAGTAAATAGAAAGAAGGAAGTCGAAGAATTGCCTTTCGATTTAATGACAAAAATAGTTGTCCAAATGTCAAAAACCTTGCAAACAAAACCAGTTAGCGAAAGAACTAGTGAAAACACAATTACAAAATTGTGTAACAACCGATCAAATCCAGCTTATTGATCATCAATAAGCTGTTAAATATATCTTATTTTGTTTTTTAAAAAATAACAAGTTCTTTGTCTTGTTTTTGACCATATTTCTAGATACGTTAGTTTTTCGTTTTAAATAAAGCGTTTTCAATAGGAAGCAGCGATATAATTATACTTTTTGTTAAAAAATGTATTATTAACAAGGTAAAAAAAATAGTTTAAATAATTGTCTGTATAATGACTAATTTAGACTACATAATGACAAAAAAGCACTTGATACTTACTGAAATGTTATAAATTAATGAAGGTAATTATTTTCCAAATTACGTACGACGTCAATGTGAACTTTCTTACGTCATGACAAGATCCCATATTTAACTCTTTAATCCCGAGGCCTCTTTTTCTTCTAGCCTCTTTAAAACCGAACCTTTTTGGGAGGATGCGACATGTATGGGACTCTCCCAACATGGGTGGTCATTTACCCCACCCCCTGCTATAACCTTCCCTTAGGGCGCTCGGAAACGGGCTCCGGTTAGCAAGGATAATTGGACCTCCTACCGCGCTTATCTCCGAAGCGATCCCAGAACCTCACCTCCCCTCAAAAGAAGCAAACCGCCTCAATCCGGCCTTCGTCTCTGTTAAGAGGAACTTTTAGACCGCCCGTGACCGCCTCGCTCGGTGTGAGAGGGTTAAAATAATGTGAGAATAAAACCCTAAAGATGGACTACCTCGAAAAGATAAAATTTTTCTTACCCTTTGCAGTCAACTTGTTCTCCTTTATCGTGTTGCTTTTCGCAAACTTCTACGACTGATTGCGAGCATTCGTTCATAATAGAACTCATCTGAAATGAAAAGTTTTCAAAAACACTTTTATTAATGTACTAAAAAGTATAACTTTATCTTAATTATTTTCTACTTTTTATTCTGATTTTATCATTAAAAATAGTTATGAAATATTGAAATTAATTTTTTCTCAACATCATTACCATGTGGTGCTACGCGTATAGAATCAAAATTTAATCACATTAAATCTAATCACTGATAATTAAGTTCTTAAGAATAATAAAATAATGTAATGTCATCGAGAACAGGTAAGAAGATAAGTAATAACACGTTGAAAATAATTTCCACTTTTTAGTATACACTAATCAAAACGTGTTTTTTTCCCTTCATTTTTATTGCTAAGTAGCTGTTATATTTGGCTTTGCTCGGGATTAAAATACTTTTATGTCTAATATTTTTAATGTAAAAACTATTTTTGCATAGAAAATTATAATACACAAAATTCCTTTATCGTCTGAAACGTTTTTGCTTCAAATTTCGTTCATAAATAGTGAAGTATAAGAAAGATTTTGACGAATGTTTTGGAACAATTAATTAAATAGTTAAATTTTCATTAATAAAAAGCGTTAAAATAAACCAGACCAATAGTTGTTCCCGATATAAATTATGAATCGCCTGCCTTTAAACTTTTCTTTAGTATTCTTTCAGAATTTTGTTTATATGTTCTAAACAGCTCTTCATACATACTTTTGTTCTTGAACAACAAAAAAAAACATTGCTACAAATTGTAAATTTTATACTCAATTGAATTTTCTAAAAGCTTATTGAAATGAGTGCAACAATTGAACACAAATGAGATTTGTGTCACTGAAAAGCTATTTTTTTATATATTTTTTTATTTTTTAACTTTAATATAGTAAAAAAAATAGTTATTGTAATATAACACTTTCAAAATATATCACGGAAAACGCAAAATCTTGCTTTCTAAGCGTTTTCCACGTATTATTCAGTTTCTCATATTTAGTTCAAAATCAGATAATTCTTGTTGATATGTACAAATCTTTAAACTGTCATGTATACTTAAGATTTCAGAGACTTGATTAAATCCAATAAATATCCAGTTATTAGCAAAATTTTAAGATTTAAAGAAAGTTGATCAAAATAGCTAACTGCTCAGAGTGTTAATTTTTAATTAATTAAAGTTTTAATTAACTTTTGGGCCTTCAACAGTTGACAGAGATCTTTTATAAAATATTTACAAAAATAAAAAGAAATTAGTTCAAAGTTTCACCGTTTCGTAGCAACGAAATATCTATAAAAATGCTTTATTTCAAAATCGTCTGCACAAGTTATCAATTATTTATTAAATCTTAAAAATTAATGAAAGTTGAAAGAAACATTGCAAGGAAATAAAATTGGTATCATTGAAAAGGCAAAATTTTAAAGTTTAAGTTGATATAAAAATACTGTTTGGAGGACAATTTTTTCCGAAGTTACTGCGAAAGAACGGTTTCGGTTAATTTCTAATTAAATGACTGTTTACTTAACTTTTGGACTTTGAAAAGTTCGCAAGTGTCTTCCCCTTGTCTTAAATAATAAGTGTGTAAAGTTTGGTTGAAATCAGTCCATTGGTTTTAGGAGGAGATGTGGAACATATCCACGTACATAACCACATACATACCCGCAATGACTTTTATTTATATTAAGAATATTTTTCCTTTTTAGTCATTTATACATTTTTATAATCCATTATTTTACTTATTACGAAATCTTGCATTCAGTTTTCTCTCAAATTCAACACCAGATGGCGTCTCTCAAACTGAATAAAAATTTAATTAAAATGGATATATTAATGGATAGTAAGTTCTGAAACATTCAAATACCATAATTTCCTTGGGAGTATGCAACTGTGTAAAATTTCAGAACTCTAGAATATCAAAGTGAGAGAAACATGAAGGGAACTATGTTAGTTAATGACAGCTCAAGTCGCAACATACGAAAGATTCCATCACCCGTGAATGGTACAATACATGCCTTTATGCATCTTAAGATTATAAGAAAGATCTCCATCAAATTAAATACATTTTCGTTTCGAATACAGTAAAACTTTGTTTCACCGTCATTCGTTCAACCGTCATTTTCTGTTATCTGCCATCGTCTACAACAATATAAACAAGCAAACAGACATAGTTAAAATTGCCAACGGATTACTTTTTACACCTTACTGTATAAAGCTGGAAATGACTAATCGTCGGTGGAGGAGAAGTTGCCTACTCTATACAGTTATAATTAACAAAATTTAACAAAGATATTAACTATAAATTTATTAGTTAAAAATTAATTAAAACCCCTTTACTCCTTTTGTCATCTAGCGTCTGGCGTCTTATGTTTTTATCATAATTTCAGCAGAGAGGGTAAATTATTTTACAAACTCTAGTTTCTTTTGGATTTTATTAAGGATTTTTGCCTCTTGATTTTTCAAAATGTTTCTCATTTTGCGGTTGGACAGAATTCAGGCGACAAAGGGTATCCTTTTGATTTATAGTCTTACCCTTGACAGAAAATTTTGTCCATTTTAGAACTCCTATATGGCGAGTGGTCTTCGAAAAAGTTCGTCATACGAGTCCTTATTCATTCCTTCCATTTTGAATAATTTCTTTTACATTCTAAATTCTATTTTATGTGTTTTAAATATTAATCGTTGTAATTTTTGTTGGTGCAATCACTTGATGCTGTTGCGTTGAGCACGCAAAAAGGTGTATTGTTATCGTTTTTTGTTTAAATCTTCTGTTTCTTAAATATATATTTTTTCGTTTTTACCTTTTAATTTATATTTCTACTCAATACAGCTGGAAATGACTAATCATCGGTGGCGGAGGAGTTGTCTACTATATAAAGCTGGAAATGACTAACCGGAGGAGTTGTCATTGATCTAGCGCGCCAAACTCATCACAAGCCAGTTGCTTTTGTTTTATAGTATTGCAATACATTTCTGTACGTTACCTATTCTTTTATTGAAGAGTATATCTATCGTTTTGTTATATAAAATAGAACATACATGTATTATTCACTTTTTAAAGGATTTTATTTTCATTTTCGTTCCAAGCCAGCACCGAAACATATCTTTTGTACCTCCTGTCTCCTTATCTCCTGTACATATCTTTTAAGAGATTTCTGTTATCCGTCTATTCGGTTATCCGTCACAGCTATGGTCCGGTTAATCGAACTTTTACTGTACGTAGTTTCATTAGACTCTACATCTGTTATTCATCCTTAAAATTAAATGCTTTCCAAATACAGTAAAGTACCGTTTATACGTTTCTCGTTTATAACTCGTTTACATTTATACGTCGTTTCATCACAGTCACGATTCATTCGTATTCATTGTAATGATAACGTCGTTTAAACGACGCAAAGCTTCGGTTATACGTCGTTTTCCGTCTTTCAAAAATGTGAAAATTTCCTCTTTTCTAGTATGTGAACTATGATAAAGATACCATGACGTCGAAATCATTCAGAATTGATGAATGAATAGAAGACAGATTGTCTGGTGCTAATTTAGTTATGATGAAGAAGTTATTCCACCTTTCTTTACAGACGCATGGACTCCATATAAAAGCTTCGAATTTGCTTCTTTTGTCAAAAGAATAGTAAAAGAAACATTCAATGAACATAATTCGATTCTCAGTGATATACTTAACACTCACAGACAATCAGTACGTCAGATGACGGTTAAAGATTTCCTTAATTAAACGTCCACCTGCATGCACATAAAACGTAAAAGCTATGCATAATTAGTACTCAAGATATGCAATAAAGGTATCATTTTTCTCACTTTATAATAATTGCTTGATTTTAAAGTTTAATTATTGATTTCCGTACGATGTAGTATTATACCAGTACTATTTTAAGAAGCTTTAATACTTTTAAATGAGTTTGCATTAGTAGCATTAAATTTGTAATAATCAAAGTCATTTATTAAAATTTCGATTATACGTCGTTTTACGTCAGTCCCATGAAAGACGTATAAACGGTGCTTTACTGTATATAAAATATGCATTATTACGTTAAGCTCATAGTCGGGACTCTTTGACTGGGCGCTATGACACAGTGGATGGCTTCCCCGATACTATCAATCTGAAGTGTTAGTGACTGCAAATAATCACGGCATTATACAACCAGCGGGAGTGGTCTCCCTAAACTTTCTCGTGTACTCCTAACACATGTAGAGAAAAAATGAGCTAAAAGGCAGTAAAAAGAACAAGCGTCCCTAATGCAGTGGAGAAAAAAATCTGGGAAATCGACAGCTTGGAGGCGAAAGGCGTTGGTAGAAGCGGAAAGGATTAGCGCAAGTGAATCGCGCAATTACGCAATAACGGCCTCTCGTCATTGTGTGATGAGAAAAGACAAATAGGCGATTTGAACACCTTTTTTTCGACCGATTGTGAAAGGAAAATTGGGCACGGACCTACAATTAATGTTAGCAGGCCTCATACCCTTTTTTATTTATCAAAGACGTAGGGTTTACGAGTTATAATGTTTAGAAGTATGCGATTATACAGGCCTATAGACAATCGACCCTTTGACGTATTTGGCCTTAAATTTGATACGGACCACATTCCTGATGATAAAACTGTGTATCAAATTTTATGCATCTAGCTATTCAAGTTTTTGAAATATAGTGTTCACATGAACGTGGACAGACAGACTTCCCGTTGACGAATTTTGGCCAAAATTTGATAGACACCTACAAATTATGTGTAAAGATCATATGCCAAATTTCATCCCCGTAGCTCTAATAGTTTTCGAGTTATCGTGTTCACAGACAGACATAATTCCAAAATTGTGTTTATCGGACTCAGGGAGGTCTAAAACGTGGAGATTCGTCAAAATCTCGAGTTCGAATTTTTTGACGATTACAATACTTTCTCTTTGTATACTTCGTGTACGAGAAAGTAAAAAAGTATTACGATCTCCTTACCTGTCTCATTCTTTTGGAAGTGAACGCAGGAGTGATGATGGTCCGGATACGCTTCCAGTCTTCTCCAGTTACCATGGTAACCATGCTGTCTGCGATGGGATCGCCGGTTGGCATCAACTAAAGCATAAACAAAATCATCAGTTCATGATAAAAAAAATATATAATTTGGAAACTTTGTCTTTCTCAGAGTAACATTACCACTGTGACTCAATATTATTAATTCATATTTCCATCTAATAGTAAATATCTGTTTAAACCTACACCTTGAATTTTTCATCGAATTTTAGGAACCGTTTTTTTCATAAAATCACGAATAATATGCCATATTTATGAAATAAAGCGATCCGTATATGTTTTCGACGGTATTGCAAAAAGAGAATGTGCTTAATCATTTGACCAGTGGCGGCTCATCCATTAGGGCTGCAGAGATGCAGCACCCCATGAAATTATTTTTTAAACTTGTATTTTTCGTTTTGAATCTTATTTGCTTACTTTTCCACTATCAGCGTTCAATGACTTACGAAAATGCAAAAAAGTAATAAAAATTGAATAAAAGGCATAAAATGATTCCAAACGAAGAGAGACGCAGGTCTGAGCTGCAAAATAATCTGACCCCCTGCCGAAATCCGTTCACTGAGCAAAAGATCAGGAGTGAGAAAACAACTCTTTCTTCCTTTAGCTTAGACGGGCTATGGGCTGAAAGTCAACACAGCTCTGGCTGGCACGGAGCCAACCGAACGAAAGAAAGATGCTCTTTTTAATACATTTTTCTTTTTCCTCACTCTCACACAAGTTGCAGTCTCATTGGCTGTTTATGAGTGTCGGTTCGTGTTGCGACGACAGATTCAAGCAAATAATACTATTCTAAAACTTTCAAATTTTTAGAGTATTTCAGTAAAAAAATATATTTAATTTGTTTTAACTCAAAAATAAATTTTCTGTATACGAGTTATTTGATATTCATTTTTGAAAGAGTGTTATCGAGTGAACTGAGCAAGGACGGAAAGTGTATATGCGGAGCTCCGATAATTATTATTTTTTTTTTTCGTCAGAGGAATCGACGCATCAACATCATCTTCAATTTTTATTAGTAAAACTAATAGAAAATGTCATATGCTGGTCATTTACTTTGTTTGAAAAGCAGGAAATTTCACATCTGGGTTTGGAATTCAAAAATTTGGTCTACTTAGAGGTAAAGTAGCTTTTAAAATTGTATTCTCTTGATAAACATTTTTTGCAGCCCTCCTCTCTTCTGAGCTCATGAGCCGCCACTGCATTTGACCTACACGGTTTTTGATTTTTACTTCCTAATTAGATGATGCATCCGTTTGGGACATCAATTCCTATTTCAATTCATCTAAGAACGTAAAGGAATATGAGATGCTTAAATGTGAATAAGTAATTTTTCAAATCCAATCAACAGATGTAGAAATCCCCCCCACATGGAAGGGACACATGCATACCCTTACGCCACTACCAAATGGCCCCTTCCTCTTAGGTATCCGACTGGTTTAAAATCGTCGTTTTCGATGAAATTATCAAAAAATTTTGATGACTTAATTTTGTAGCCTGTTTAATCAGCTTTCTGAAACTGTCTCACTTTTTACTCTACATGAATTACAAATGGAGTTACAGCTGTTTTATTACCGAACCGTAAGCGTTATTTTAAGTTACATGAAAATTTTAAATGTGTTTTCTGAGAAATGATATTTTTAAGGAAAACTGTCGACCGTAACAGTGATTTTTCAAAACGTTATTCGAGTTTTGATATGAAATTTTTTGAGATTGTTTTCTGTAATATGCTTGTTGTTTTCCTCTAAAAACTAAGGTCAATTTTAAAATCAAGTAATATTTTTAAATATAAACGAAAAGCATTTTTGATGAAAAATTACCAGTTTAGTAGCTATGTTCAGCTATATCTCAAAACTATTTTGAAGTACAAGAAAGATTTTAGAGCATAACACAGATAACTGTCATAAAAATGTACTCCTACAAGGATTTATGTATATTTAGAATACGATTTTGTCTATGGCTGTTAGCGTAAGGCAAATATTTTAATCATTTTTCTTCAAATTTCTCAGTTTTTTTAAAAAAATATGATTTTGGAAGATTAATTTTACAATATTTTCATAGTTTTAAAACATATGCAGCTGAAAAATAACATTAAAATATATATATATATATATAAGTTATTTTTTTAAAAAAATGTCTCCGAACACAGTCGGATACCTTAAACGACTCGAATATGATCCAGTCTGTGCTAAAATCATTTGTTTGAAGTCTTCTACTGCAACATGAAAATTAGTCCAACCATTTCGCTCATTCGAAATGATTTTTCTAAGGAATATACGGCATGCATGCGGGCTTAATACAAAATTAACAGTTTTCTTTTCGTTAGTTTCTCGAATATAAAAGAATTAATGAATTCGAATCTTACCCTTCTGTAAGGAAAAACAT
>BGPR01011713.1:0-20410 GCA_013235015.1 Araneus ventricosus | reverse complement strand
ATTAATGAATTCGAATCTTACCCTTCTGTAAGGAAAAACATGGAAATCCTTCACCAAAACGTCTCGCAGTAGATCTGGATCACTTACGACCAGGTTTGGTTTAGTTCCTTCAAAGCCGCTGTAAAGGTTTAAAGTTTTCTTTCAAAACAGGTAGGAAAATGTTCATCGCCTCCAAATTATGAGAATAATTTGGGTTTACAAAAAAGATATTTTAGCTGTTCCTGTCAAACAGGCAGAATACGTTCCATAATTGAGCTCAAGAATGCAACATGATACCTAAGTTTATTAAATGTCTCCGTATCAGCTATGCTAACAAAAAATATATTAGTTACCCAAGTTTGATCACCATTGTCTTTGTAATTGTGACTTTGAGCAGCAATGTATCGTTTCTACCATTATTGAAAGACGGCTCAGAAAGCATTAAGTGTAAGCGAATCCAGGATTCGGGTCGGGGGGCTGAGGTCATAAAAAATATATTACTCATGTAGCTAGAGTTTGCGGTAACTTGTGATTCATCTATTCTGTAACCATTATACTACTCTGTGTAAATATTGTATTAAAGAGATTGATAATTAAATTACATATTAATACGAAACACTTGTTGTATGATTTTACCCCGAGGTTTTCACGAAAATTCTACGGCGAGGACCCGAACTGCGCCTTTTTTTATGTTTTATTAAGAGTAGCTTTTGATGGCGCCATCTGTTGACAGTATATAGACTACTTTTCGCGTATGCGCAGTAAAACATTACTTACTACAAATGCTCTTATTTCCAGTAATATTCAAACTTTTGAATTCAAATTTTAATACAATGTTTCTTTTACGTATTGTCAAGTATTCTGTAAGTTTCGTACAATTCGAAAGAAAACTTTACATCTTATAATCAAAAAACATGCAGAGTTTGAAATTTTCAATTTAATACCGATTTTTACTTATATTCTGATAAATACTTTTATTGTCTCACTTTGGGTCCTATTAATACTCCTCAAACTCTTTAAAATGACACCAGAATCAACCTCCTAGCTAAATGCGTTTCCACTCTACATTTATTTATAACTTTACATAAAACTAATGCATAACAATCACGTGCATGCGCCTACACTGGTACGATGACGTCACAGGCAAAACAAATACCATGCGACAAACTCTTACAGATATGATCTATCCGTTGTGGGGTCAACCATTCTTTACGCATTATTAAACTTGTAGTTATTAGCGATTCAAATCTGGCGGTATTTTGTGACCCGAGCAAGTTCGACCGACTATCACTGTAACGAGCGGAAAGATGTTTTCACATCAAAATAAGTTAATAAAAATCAACACGTGGGTCATTTAAAAAGCCTTCGTGGATCAGTGTCTGACCCGTGGGTCACAGGTTCGCAACCTCCGCACTAGACACTCGTAACAGGGTCTCTCTTTGCGTGGTTCTCAGCACTCGTATTCGTGGAGGTCAAGTCATCAATATAACAGTGCATCTTTGGATTAGATGGAGTTTATTTTAAGGCGATTTGCTATAGTTTTCGTATGCATTTTTTGTAATATAAACTTTTAAAACCTTGCCAAATTTGAATTTTGGAGACTGCAAAAGTTAATAGCCAAATGTTTAGGAAATATGGTAATTCTAGATGCTCATTCTATAAGAAGGTATATGGCAAAATGGGCACTGTCAATACTGGGCAAATTTTCTAAATGCAGAGATTTGGAATTTCAGAGAATTCTATGTCTGGAACTTCACAATTGGTTTAATTGTTTTTAATAACAAGCGTGTAACGTTCAACATATTGTATGCTATGCTGTCTTTTGATTGTTTGGAAATTGTATCTTACATTGTGTTAATGCAAATTTCAAGGCGTTAATGGAGTTAAATTTTGGAAACTATAGTTAGATAGTAGTCAAATTATAGATTTATGCACCTGGAATAGCGCTTGGATACATGTAAATAATATTGTAAAAATTTTGTTACGGTGATCCTCATCTTATGTAACATAATCTGTGTTGAAGCACATGATCAGAGGACCACTCGTAATAGAGGACAGAAAATTGTGGATTAGTAAGTTACAGTATTTAAAAAAAAGGAAAAAAAATTGGTCTTTAAGTTTTCCTGTTAAATGACGGATATAGGTTGTTGGCTCTGTATACTTGCGACTTCCGGAGTGGAACTCTTTAAATTTTTAGTGAACGCATTCTCACAATCTATATTTATGATAAAGAGTCTTTGATGGCCATGATTGAGTCTTTATAGAGCACTTTTTTGCTGGTCAGATTTTTCTTTTTTCTTCCGCATGCTTCGGCAGGTCGGAATTTCTTCCTGGTATATATGCATGACCTGAATGTTATCAAAATAAAAGGATTCGTCCTTATGCAAGCTTGTCGACTAAACCACAAAAGACAAAAGGGGCCGTTCAAATATTACGTAAGCATGTTTTTGGTAATTTTTGACCTCCCCCTCTCCCCCTTGTCAGCAAAAATAAGCAAATCTCCAACCCCTTTCTTATAATTACGTAAGAAAACTGCAACCCCCCATTCTTTTTTTACAAAACGTATAACAGTAATAATCTAATATTAAAACTTTTAGGACTTAATTCAAATTAAAAAAACCTGTAACTCAGCTTAAAATGAAAACAAATGTATGTTTAATTTCATTACAATTTTGTTTAAGAAAATTTTTTAGATTATCACAATTTTAAAAGAACATAGTTATATTTTTAATTTAATTTTGGACATGCCCATCATCGATTCAGATGCTGAGCAAGGTTGCTCAAGCCATTTTGCCATATCTGTTATTATATTGTTCCCCACTTTTGTTACTGTTTGCTTTCTTCTCGGAAGGAATCGTGATAAATATTTTTGTTAATTTTTCACAAATGTCCCTAGACTTTTTAAGCATGTGACAAAAGGGCTAAACTTTTAGTAATCACTTTTAAATCAAAAACGTAAGTTGTTATATAAAAATAAATGAAAACTTTATTTCCAATAAAGCTCAAAACACTTTTATAACTGTGAATTACACTATTGTAACTACATAAATTTGAAAGGTAACACTCATTATAATACGTATACTTTTTAAATCTAAAGCATAAGAAGCGAAAAAATTAAATCTTAGATTGGTGAATGATTCATTTTTAAAATATTTTCATAATCTATTATTGTTATTTAATATTTTATTCAAAGCGCAAAGTCGTATTCGAACCGCTTAATTTCCTAGATTATTACTTTTGAAAGTTGAAGAATACTTTCACCTTAAGATTGCATTACTAAAGATAATTTATCTATTAAATTAAAGAGAGATGTTAATTTTAACACTTTATTACATATTACAATATCAGTATACTCTACATATTTTAATAAATGTAGCGAATATTAACAAGGATAAGTAAAGTACCAAGTTAATTATAAATTTAAAGTTATGCTAAAATATGCTCAAAATTTTATTAATACATTGATTATAATTACCTTTTTAAATTAATCAAGAAAACTTATTTCTTTTTGGTTGCCTTTCGCAGTTCTTCCTCAGCTCTTTTTAACACTAACTCCTCTAGCTCTTTATCATTTTAAGAAGAATTTTTATACTGCCGCCACACATCATTAGCTTTATGTTGAATATCCTTCAAAGGTTTATCTGATGAAGACTTTTTGAAACTTTCAAAAAAAATTAAACAATATTTCTCGAAATGAAGACATATTTCCGATTTGACTTATTTTATGTACTGTGCGGTTTTAAAAACTCCCGAGAGACCAGACAGT
The DNA here is from genome assembly GCA_013235015.1 of Araneus ventricosus. Lineage (NCBI taxonomy): Eukaryota > Metazoa > Arthropoda > Arachnida > Araneae > Araneidae > Araneus > Araneus ventricosus. The sequence goes on along the minus strand of BGPR01011713.1, from coordinate 16,665 downwards.
AGAGCTATCGGCCACTATGGTTACGAGGTTCAACCACTTCAGAGAGGGGTGTAAGGTGATTAGTTTGGTTTCGGAACAAATTGGCGGAAGAATCGTTCGTGAAAACGAACGAAAAATTGTGCATAATGGTTCGAAGGAAAACAACATCATTAAGATCGAAGAAAAACAATAGTATTATTAAGAAACATCGAAGAAAAACATCGTATAATAGAAAGAAAAAAATAGTATAAAAACAATCAAAAACATTTATCATTTTCGTTTTCCAAATAATGAAAAAAAGATAATCAAAACAATTATCAACTTAACACTCATCGGATATTAACAGCTATGAAATTGATTAGTGAAAAAACATCCCAGAGAAGAAACGAAAAAGAAAAAATGAACTATTATTGTTAAAAAAAACTATGAGAACCCAAGGGGGGGAAAACGTCAAGTGATTAGCAGACTTAATGTCTGCAAAGGATTTGCGGTTTGAGAATATTCGTTATTTTATTTTATTTCCGCTTTCAATGAGATTGTTTTTTAGTACATACTAAGAAGATGTAACTTCAAACCTGACTAAGAGTATATTTTTTTAGACACGAAATAGTCAATGAATTTGAAGTTTGTTGTAACATGTTTATTTGTGCTTGCTTGGAAACTCGTATTGTCGCAATGCAACATATTGGTCCCTTTCATTCCAATCTCATCATTGGAAATAGTAGCAAGTTCTCAGAAATAAGCCTCATGCATCAAACATTATTATGAGCTGTCACCTCCAGCTATTATAAAGAAAAGATACTATTATCCATCGTGTTCAATGAACATTCATCCTATCTATCGTTTATGTTTTTCTTGTGTGGTTAAAATGCTTGACCTCAGAACACCGTTGAAAAAAAAATCAAGTTTAATTTTCTTTTGCCAAATTAAAATTTTAAGTAAATTATTTTTGTAAGTTACAAGAGGTTTTCGGAAATAAAGTGACTTTAATGTCTTACGTAAGCATAACTCATACCCCCTCCCCCCCCTTGTCAGCAAAAATAAGCAAATCACAACCCCCCTTAGGTGCTTACGTAATATTTGAACGGCCCCAAAGTGTCTTTACAGTTTAAAATGCATAATTTTAAAAAAAAACTTTGAATATGTTATTTGAACAGTACATAAATGGGGGGGGGAGGATTCAATCTTCTGAAATATCCAATTGTTTTCAGAGTTTCTGTTTCCAACGAAACGTCAATCGTTTAAATTCAAAGATAAAAAAGATATAAAATTTATTACAGACAGGCGATACCAAGAACCATTGTTTCGTGTTATTACTTCCAGACACGCAAAGAGGCAATGGCCATGAAGGAATTTTTAAAGTAGTGAAATGCTGCTATGTAAGAATATCACTGCATATAATAAATGCAAGCAAAACAAGAATTGATCTTAACATTTCGAGAAATATTAATCAAACTTCGACAGAAAACACGTTGAATCGATTAGGTTCGGTACTTCTGGCTCAACCTAATTTTTACTTTCTCGTATACGAAGTATACAAAGAAAAAGTATTGCAATAGTCAAAAAATTCGAACTCGAGATTTTGACGGATCTCCACGTGTTAGACCTCCCTGAATCCGAAAAACACAATTGTGGAATTATGTCTGTCTATGAACAGGATAACTCAAAAACTATTAGGGCTACGGAGATGAAATTTGGTATGTGATCTTTAAACATAATTTGTAAGTTTCTATCAATTTGGGACAAAATCCGTCAACGGGAAGTCTGTCTATCTCTATGTCCACTGTCATGTGAACACTATAACTCAAAAACCTGAATAGCTAAATGGATAAAATTTGGTACACAGTTTTATCGTCATGAATGTAGGTCCGTATAAAATTTTGGGCCAAATCCGTCGAAGGGTTGATTATCTATCGGACTGTATAATCGCATATTGTAAAAATTATATCTCCTAAACCCTTTGGCTTAGATAAATAAAAATTGGTATGACGGTTGCTAACATTAATTATAGATCTGTGCCCAATTTTCATCTCAATCGGTTAAAAAACAGGTGCTCAAATTGCATATTAATTTTTTTTAATCCGATTCTCCATGCGCATGCATACTGGTAGCAATCTCTGTGCACACGGAAGAATTATGTCACTTTGTCCTTGAGCCGGCAAGAGTGGAAAATCGGTACGCATCTCTTTGAATTTGATTCTTTACCAAGATATTTTACAATCACTATAATCTACAATGAAAAACCTTCTGATAGTCATTGGATTCTGGGTTACAGTAGGTTCCAATTTTTTTATCCATGCGCGGGGAGGGGAAACTTCACCTTTTGGGGGAGGTATACGAGAAAGTTTAGTGGAGACCACTCCCGCTGGTTTTTAACAATATTCTTGCTTTTAGAAATAAAATCAAGAATAATGTTTAAAAAAATTATGTTTAGAAATAATGTTTAACCAGCGGGAGTGGTCTCCCCTAAACTTTCTCGTATACTTTCTAAGTGGAGATTCGTAGGGGAGATACTTTCTCTTTGTATACTTCGTATACGAGAAAGTAAAACAAAAAAACAAACAAACCTGAAATCAAATATCTGTTGCCACGTTTCAAAAAAATATTACTTTGAAGCAGGCGCGATAAAATAGGCAATACAATGAATACTAAAGCGAAAATTCTGCTTTGGAATTGAATTCCCAAGAAAACAATTTATACTACCACAACCGTAACAATTGCAAAAGCGCGTGAATAAAAGATTTTCTGAATAATGAGATCGGTTTGATTTACAACAATAAAAAATTGTTAACAATTGATGCTTGAAAACATTATTTATTGTTGTAAATGCTACCAATACGCATGCGCATGAGAATCGGATGAAAAGAAATTGAATATGCAATTTGAACGCCTCTTTTTGACGGATTTGACCCAAACTTTTATACGGACCTACATTCATAACGATAAAACTTTTTACCAAATTTTATCCATTTATCTATTCAAGTTTTTGAGTTGTAGCGTTCACATGACCGCGGACATACAAATAGACAGACTTCCCGTTGACGGATTTTGTCCAAAATTTGATAGAGACCTACAAATTATGTTTAAAGACCACATACCAAATTTCATCCCCGTAGCTCTAATAGTTTTCCAGTTATCGTGTTCACAGACACACACACACACAGACACACACACAGACAGACATACAGACATAATTCCAAAATTGTGTTTTTCGGACTCAGGGAGGTCTAAAACGTGGAAATCCGTCAAAATCTGGAGTTCGAATTTTTTGACGATTACAATACTTTCTCTTTGTATACTTCGTATACGAGAAAGTAAAAATAATCACCCTGAAGAAGTTCAGTTTGATTTTTACGGTTTATTTATTCGAGCAGACTTTGCGTTTCGACATTTTAAACCAGCGGGAGTGGTCTCCCCTAAGCTTTCTCGTATACTCCTAACACATGTAGAGAAAACTAGAATAATAAAAGATGTCAAATAAACTTCCATCGCAAGTAAACCAACGTTGGAACCACGCGTGGATTGAAGGATCAAAACAAATTCAAAACCTCTGCCCATTCTTTTGCGCAACAGGACCTGGCGAGACTCCCTAAATGTTTGCTTCCTTACAAAACCACTCCAGAATTTGTTTTTGGCAAACTGCCAAGTTTCGGAGCGTCCTTTCCTTGCACAGGCATTGCCACTAGTAGGCATGCTCAAAAAGTTAGTTTCAAAACTGAACAAGTATGTGATTATTCAGACCGACAGACAGTCAACCCTTTGACGGATTTGGCCCAAAATTTTATACGGACCTACATTCATTACGATAAAACTGTGTATAAAATTTTATCCATCTGGCTTTTCAAGTTGTTGAGTTATAGCGTTCGCATGACCCCGAACATACAGACAGACAGACTTCCCGTTGACGGATTTTGTCCAAAATTTGATAGAAACCTACAAATTATGTTTAAAGACCACATACCAAATTTCATCCCCGTAGCTCTAATAGTTTTCGAGTTATCGTGTTCACAGACACACACACAGACACACACACAGACACACACACAGACACACATACAGACACACACACAGACAGACATAATTCCAAAATTGTGTTTTTCGGAATCAGGTAGATCTAAAACGTGGAGATTCGTCAAAATCTCGAGTTCGAATTTTTTGACGATTACAATACTTTCTCTTTGTATACTTCGTATACGAGAAAGTAAAAAGGAAGAAAATTTCTTTGTTTCCATTCGATAACAATGTTTCTTCTATGTTTTCACTCGTAATAAAGTTAGTCGCAAAATTTTCCCAAATTCCGTATTAATAAGGAGCTCTGAAAGTAAGGTATTCACTGTAATAGTAGTGTGGGAGTTGTATCCGTCACCAATAGATGGCGCAGCGACTCTCATACTGTAACGGCTTGACGTCACTGAGGCAACTGGTGAAGCTCTCGCGTAGGAGAATTCAACTGTTTTAGCTCCCGCGAAGGGAAAGCTTAGTGAATGTCCAGCGACTGACCACGCGTAGATTGTCAAACGAAAGGATTGCCTGTGTACCGTGGATAGCATTGATAACTCTCCGACACGGGATACCATTTTCTGTTCTCACAGCTAAACATCATCTGTAATAATTCACCATCATCATCTTCTGTCAACCCTGCGTTAATAAATAGGTATGTGACTTCATGTGGTGTGGTTGGTATCATTTCAAAACTATCACACCCATAGTAGTTTGCAGTTATAGTGAACAGCTAGTTACATATTATGTAAAGACTTCACCGTTTTAGAGATACTGAAGATGACGAAGCAAATTCAAAAGGGCTAGATTTTTACATATAAAATAAGAAACATTCTGAAATTTTTGTGGCGTTTCAAATAGGAATTACAACAGCAAAGTAAAAAGATACCGAAATTGTTTGCATACAGTAGCTACAACTGCAAAATAGGCAAATATCAAAATTGTTTACATACCCAAATACTCTCCCTAATTCATGTTTTCCAAACAGTTCTTGAAATACCTCCACGATGCTCTAGAAATCATATTGAAATACCAAAAATTAAATACTTGAAAAAAAAATTGAACAATTTCAAAAACTTTTTAGTCAGAAGATTATTTTAACCCATTAAATGACAAAACTCTATTATTTCACTTTTTCAACAATAATTTAATTAAGAAGCTAGCACTGTTTTGAGATATTTTAATTAGAATTAATTTTATTTTTAATTAGAAAAATTATTTTAATTGAGTTTGTAACTTTTATACAGAGGGTGTCTGCACATTTTTAGAACGATTTTTATGGCATTTTAAGAACTATTTTACATTTTTTTTTGCGTTTGTTTGAAATGTCCAGTTTGATAGTCCGTATTCGTAACTATCTTTGTATATCGTAATTTCCATGACGATAATGACTTTTGTGGTGTCGGATGAGGTGTTTTGTCCCATTTCTCTTGAAAAGCTTTTCAAAGTCCCGGAAAGGCTGTAGGTCGACATTTGGATAATGCGGTTTTTAAAAGTCCAAAATCTCAAAAACTCACGGGTGGAACAAAAGTATTTACCAGGAATATCAGTGAAAGTTATAGTCTTAATATCTACTTCTTGTTCTATTTTTTTCTAGTATTTAACAGTGGACTGTGATTTGCGGCTGCTTGATTTGTTTTAGTGCAGTTCTACTGATTGATGGCATTGTGGGCAAAGAGATGTTATTTTATATTTGAAGATTGTATACAAAATATGCTCCTGATAGTATGTGGAGTTAATATTAACCCTCCTAGTGGCGGGAACGTCTTTTTCCGTTTCACATGTTCAATTCAAAAGCAAATAGTTCGCATTTATATGCATATTTTCTTAAGCATCTATGGATAAAGTATTCTTAATACATCAGAGATATAATTAAATACAAAAAATATCGATTCATTCACTTTAAAATCTAAGTTTTCTAACCTGAGAGCCAAAAGATGAAAGTAATTGTCCGCTTGGAGGGTTAACATTTTTATCCGATCTCTTTACTTTTATCAAAATAAGCGGCAGGACATTTTACTAACAAGTCAATTTGGCCGACGGCACATTCAATCCTTGATAAGTATTAAATAATTTTACGATTTCAATAATTATAATTATCGAAGTAATAATTATAATATTAATAAGTCAATCACAGTACGATAGAAATACATTTATTATAACTAATAATTATTACAGTGGCGGCTCGTCAGCTCCGAAACAAGCAGTGCTGCAGAAGCTGTATAGACGTAAGTTGTAGGAAATTTTGTGCTGATTATTTTGGTTTATAATTATGATATACTAAAAATTGATAGTTTTTAAGTTATAAACAAAAATTTGGAAAAATATTTTCATGTCATTGTGGGCGTTTTTTTTTTTTTTTTCTTTTTTTTTCTTTTTCTACTTTCTCGTATACGAAGTATAAAAAGAGAAAGTATTGTAATCGTCAAAAAATTCGAACTCGAGATTTTGACGAATCTCCACGTTTTAGACCTCCCTGAGTCCGAAAAACACAATTTTAGAATTATGTCTGTCTGTCTGTGAACACGATAATTCGAAAACTATTAGAGCTACGGGGATGAAATTTGGCATGGGGTCTTTAAACATAATTTGTAGGTTTCTATCAAATTTTGGACAAACTCCGTCAACGGGAAGTCTGTCTGTCTGTATGTACGCGGTCATGTGAACACTATAACTCAAAATCTTGAATAGCTAGATGGATAAAATTTGGTACACAGTTTTATCGTCATGAATGTAGGTCCGTATAAAATTTTGGGACAAATCCGTCAAAAAGAGGCGTTCAAATTGCATATTTAATTTCTTTTAATCCGATTCTCATGCGCATGCGTACTGGTAGCAATCTGTTATTGTTGTAAATTTTATTTACAACAATAAATAATGTTTTCAAACTTGAATTGTAACAATTTTTTTATTGTTGTAAATAAAATTCAAACCGATCACATTATTTCAGCAAATCTTTTATTTACGCGCTTTTGCAATTGTTACGGTTGTGGTAATATAAATTGTTTTCTTGGGAATTCAATTCCAAAGCAGAATTTTCGCTTTAGTATTTATTGCATTGCCTATTTTATCGCACCATCTTCAAAGTAATATTTTTTTTGAAACGTGGCAACAGATATTTGATTTCAGGTTTGTTTGTTTGTTTCACTTTCTCGTATACAAAGAGAAAGTATTGTAATCGTCAAAAAAATTCGAACTCGAGATTTTGACGAATCTCCACTTAGAAAGTATACGAGAAAGTTATGGGGAGACCACTCCCGCTGGTTTGGGTTATAACTAAAATTTCAATAAAAATTTTTGGTGGCAAACCTCAAATTCGATATCAGCACCCCAAAAAGCAGAAAGGAGCAAAAAATTACGCCTTCAGAATTTGATTTAAAAAACTATTTAATGACTGGACTAATGAGAAAAAGCGAAAAAAAGAAATGAGGAAGTCGCGCCAATCGAGAGCTGGGAAAAAGGCATCTCAAGTTCATGTAATTTCAAGCGGAGAAACGATTGCTTTTTCTTCAGACTGAGAGCTCAGCGTTGTTCGGTGCGCGAATTTTGATCCTTAGGAGGGGGGAAAAAACTCTATGCAGCTCTGATCTGTCTCTCTTAATTCTTGATTGATTTTCAATCTTCCTTTTACGTTTTTTATTACTTTTTTGCCATTTTCGTTGATTACTGAACTCTCAAAGGGGAAAAGTAAGCCAATTAAAATAAAAAAAGAAAATACAAGCTTTTAATACAATTTCAGGGGGGACTGCAGCTTCTCAGATCTAATGGACGAGCCGCCACTGAATTATTATCACCTAATCGGTATTTCGTCGCACGCAAATAAAGGAAATCGAGCGCGATTCTTACTTGAAAGTCAAATTCCACAATGAAGCAAACATTCAAAAACATAATTATGACATTAAAATAATTAATATGTTTAAAATTAAGGCTAACAAATAAAAATGATAATTATATTTAAATATTAAATTATTATTTGCAGATTTTTTTATTACTTTTAAAATTTATTATATATTTTTGAAATCTCGAAGCTTCTCGAAAAATTATAGATTGCACCAGATGAATTTTAAAAGCTATCGAAATTAATTTTTTTCCATAGGTTACTAATAATTTTTAAAGAATGATGTAAAATAGGAGACAAATAGTAATACGAGACTGAGTAGTGAAATGCGGTGACACAGGTGGCGAATCCAGGATTCGGGTCTGGGGGGGTGGGGGCTGAGGTCATAAAAACTTTGTATCGTCGTGATAAATGTCAAACCTCAAGTCTCACGTAAACCAAAACTCTTTAACTTTAAAGACTTGTCTCACCTGACAATAAGTCATAAAAAACAATACAATACTTTCGATAATTTAATAAAAATTACGATGAAATAACTAGCCAAAAAATGTCTTCGACAGCGTCAAATCTACAAGTACAAGTGGAATGACTATAAAAGTAGGAAAAGTTTCGAGCCTGTCAAGCCAGAAAGTAATGTTGAAACGTTTTTATTATTTTTTAAAAAGAAGGACATTAAGAAAAAAACAGTTGTAATGATGTTAAATTAAATCAAGAATTCTGGCTTGGCTCTGAGGGGGGCTGCAGCCCGATACCCCCCTTGGATTCGCCACTGCAGTCACGTATATACGGGACATATGGCAACTCTAAGTCCACTTTTATTTTAAATGCAGCGAATCAACTTTGCGAACAATTTTCTCAGAAATGAATCTCATGGCTTTCTTTAACTCTAAACTAACCATATGTCCCCTAAAATCTTGTATTTACTGTCTAAAGCTGATGGAAGGAATTTCTGCGCAAAACTTACTTTTGTGTAAGGCAAGAGCAGCAAAGTGAACAGGCTCATGCGAGGCAGAAAAGGCACGCCTCTCTTCGTCCAGTAGTCGTCATTCCTGCCGAGGTACCTGGAAAACACATCAGGAATTAAAAGATGAATTTATTGAAAACACTCTTTAAAAGGTACTTTAATTGGTGTACTTAAAAGTAGAATTTTTTTACTGTAATTATTTTCTACTTTTTAGTCTTTAATGTGTAAAAAATCTATATACTTAAAATAATTTCGTAGAACCTTCAGACAGTTCGCCAGCCACAACCACCACACCGATTTAGAAAACTCTTATTTCTTATGAAAGCTTATGACGTCTAGATAGATTCGTCTGTCCAGACGGCTCTATCGCACTTACAGCCATGAAATTTGGTACACAGGTAGTCGTAATGTTGACTCAATGCACCTCGAAGCCAGAATTTTAAAATTTAATCTAGAAAAATTTTTATTTAATGTTTTGTGTGGTTTTGGGTCATTTTTTGGCACGTTTACGGCTGTACTATTTTTTCTAATGATTGTTGAAAAACAATCGATGCACCATCGGATAGAACAAACAATTTTCGTTCTAATGAAGTTTGTTTTGAATTTTTAACATAATTTACTGAATTTTCAGAAATTTTTAAATAATAGACACTTTTCGTTTACATTTTTAACTTTCAATACTTATTTTCTTGCATCCAATGTTCTAATAACGCTATCATTTTCATTTTTTTACGTAAAAAACGGAATATTTATCCCTGTTTCAAAACAAGAATGGTTAAAATATCTTTTTTCTCCGATTTTCTATGAAATTTTTTATTGATCAGTTCAAAACATTTTCGCTCGCATATCCGAATCGACGAAGCTTTCTTCCGACCCAAGGTTACTCCGAGTTCCCAGAATGCATTTCAACTATCCGATTGGCTGGGGGTATCAAGCGAAAGTCATGTCATACTCTCGATCATTTTATTGCGTCAACTAATCTTAATTATTTCATTTTACTGATTCCAGAATCATTTGATTTATTTTTTCTATACTTTTGATCGCTACGCATATATGCTGATATCTTTAGTTAAAAGAAAGTTCTTGCGTGTACTTCAACTACAAATCGAGGGCGAAATCAATAATATATGTACGTTTTGATTTCGTTTTCAAAACTTTGGGCTTTTTTTATTTTGTTGAAGTCATTATGCCACGGGCAACGCAGTGCGCGTACTGCTAGTATCTCATAACAATGAAGTGGAAACTTGAAAAATATTTTCGTTCGACGGTCGTGTTACATCCCTCTTTTAAATTGGGTCAAAAACTTAACCCAAAAATCATGTTAGGAATTTCTGCATTTAAGTTATGAAATAACTTGCAGTCATTTCTAAATTCGTATTGTATCTCGTACTTTTTACTTTAAGATTCAAAGCGTTCTTTCCTCAATGTTTTGCGTCATTGTTTTGAGCACTTGACATCTAAATTCACAGCTATTTAATCTGAATCGTATGACTTTGTCTATAAGATAACCTCAGCTGATATGTAGATCTAATAAATGTTAGCAGAGTACAGTAGCGAATCCAGGGGGAGCTCCCGGCTGGCTCCCCCACCACCACCACCCAGAGCTAAACCAGAATTCTTGATTTAATTTAAAATCACTACAACTGTTTTTTCTTAATTTCTCTCTTAAAAAATAATAAAAACGTGACAACATTGCTTTCTGGCTTGACAGGCTCGAAAATTTTCCTAATTTTCCAGTCATTCCACTTGTACTTGCACCGTTGACGCGGTCGAAAACATTTTTTGTTTAGTTATTTCATTGTATTTTTTATTAAATTATCGAAAGTATTGTAGTGTTCTTTATGATTCTTATTGTCAGGTGAGTAAAGTCCGTAAAGTTAAAGCGTTTTGGTTTTCATAAGCCATGAGGCACATAATAAGCATAATAACATAATTTCACATAATTTCATAAGCACATTCGTCACGACGATACAAAATTCTTACGAACTCAGCCCCCCCAGACCCGAATTCTGAATTCGCCACTGGCAGAGTATATATACTTGTCTTTACTGTGTGCCCATCATCCAGTCTGTGGTAAATTGTACATTTTCATAAAAATTTCAATTTTTAACTATTTTTGGTGCCATTGGTGCACCGGATGATATAAATGAATTTCAATAAAAAAACTTATGTAAACTAATATACTTAAGACACAACATTCACACGCAGCGCCAAAAGTAATTTCCCCCAAAAAAATTTTCCTAAACTTTTCGATCCACCCTATTCACTACACCACTGACCTTTGTATACCTCGTATACGAGACCGTAACCAGCTGAAGTGGTCTCTCCAGAACTTTATCGTATCCGCCCTAACGCGGGTGGGAAAAAATACATCAATCGGCAGTAGCATGCGCCATTCCCTAACACAGGTGGGGAAAAACGCGTGAATAGGTCGCCCCCCTTTTTGTGTGTCCTAGAATGGTGAAGAAATCGAATAATCAATTTGAAAGCCTTTTTTCAACCGATTGAAACGAAAATTTGGTACGGATCTACAATGAATGTACATACCAAACTTCAACCGTGTAGCTCTAATAGTTTCCGAGTTACCGTGTTTACAGACAAACGGACATAATTCTAAAATTGTGTTTTTCGGACTCAGGGGTGTCTAAAACATGGAGATTCGTCAAAATCTCGAGTTCGAATTTTTTGACGATTGCAATATTTTCTCACTGTATACTTTGTACAGGAGAAAGTAAAAAATGGCCTTGATTACCTACTATTTACTTTTAAGTAAATAGTCCTTTTTCTGAAAAAAAAAAGAAAATTGATTGAATTTTTATTTTTTTAAATCTAGCCTCTGACGAATTCTTTTCTATGTTTACTAGAATGTTATCTGTATTCGAATGAATAATGACAGTATTGCATTTCATTACCTTCGTATTCTTGCTTTATGCTATGCTAACTGGTAAACTGGGCAAGTATTGTTTGGCTGTCGCGTGAATTTGATTGGAAGTTGAAATTCTGCTTTTCAGAAGAGCTAAACGAAAATTTCATTCTGTAATAAATTGCAAATGCTTTTGAATTTTTAGTAAAATTTTCTCCTTGTTAAATACTAGACATTAAATATATCTTCCCAGTAGCACAAAGATATTGTACAACATTGCACGATACTGAAAGATATTCGGAATATTGTATAATGTCATATAATATTATATAATATTGAACAGGGGTGAATGTCATATAATATTATACAATATTGAACAGGGGTGAATGTCATATGATATTATATAGTATTGAACAGGGGTGAATGTCATATGATATTATATAATACTAGCAGTACGCGCACGGCGTTGCCCGTGGAATCAGGACTTTAACAAAATGAAAAAAAAAAGCCGCCCACAATGACATGAAAAAGTTTTGAAAAGAAAATCAAAACAAAAGATACACATTTTTTTTATTTTCCTGCTTATTTTTTTTTTCGAGCTACAGTACAGAGTACGTTAATCCAAAACAATATTACAAAATTGGAACGTGAAAATGATTATTATACAGCAAGCAAAATATAAAGTTGAATCCGAAAATAATAATCGAAGTCATTCATTCAGGTGAAGGTCATGACGTATCCTACGCGTCCGCCAATCAAAATTGGCATCAACGTTCCGAATTAGTGCCGAGCGAGGAACTCGATCGAGAAAAATAACTCTCAACGGCCCAGAAAAAAATTAATTTAAAAAAAACGGAAGAAGATATTTTAACCGTTCTTGTTTTAAATCTGACAGAACCGTTCTAGTTATAAGCTGAAAAAAAATGAAAATAATAGTGTTATTAGAAAGTCGGATGCAAAAAATTTAAAAACAAAACTAACATTTAGATGGTGAAACTGACTATTTTTTAAAAAATTCTCAAAATTCAGTAAATTACGTTAGAAATTCAAAACTAACTTCATTAGAACGGAAATCGCGTGCTCTTTCCGATGGTCTATCTATTTTTGTCGTACAATTATTCGAAACCATTTTATTGAGAAATTAGTGCGAAAAATCAACCAAAACAACACAAAACATTAAATAAAAAAAATTCTAGATTAAAATTTAAAATTTCGGCTTCGAGGTGCATTCAGTCACCATTACGAATACCTGTGTACCAAATTTCATGGCTGTAAGTGCGATAGATTCGTCTGGACATCGCCGACAAACACACACACACACGCACGCACACAAACATTGCCTTTTATAAGTATAGACTAGCTGTTACCCGCGACTTCGTGAGCGAAGAATTTGAATTATTCTTTTTTTTAATTCACGAATGTAAATGTTTTGTTCCATTTTGAAAGGGGAAAGTAAAAGTTCTGACGGTTGATAATACTTAATTGGACGGCTGACAGGAATGCACTGTACATGTATGCGGATATAGTTATGTAAATTTTTTATCTATGATGATATACTTTTGTATACCACATTATTTGCACGGATGTAAAGGTTGTGTGGGCTGGACACACGTGAACACGCCATGTATAGTTGCCCATGCGAAAAATATGGTTTTTCCAAATGCGCATCTGCCACTTTCAGTATCTCGCCCTGAGCCTGGCACATGACATTTTTAAAGGGATTTGTTGCCTTCTGAACTGAGATGAAAAATCCTTCGGCATTATCGGAAGGCGTGGAATTAAAATATTCTCTCTTCTCCCTATATCAGTCATAACAGTAGCTTTCATGACGTTTGGACCTTGGTGTGTAATTTGCAACCGTGTGCCATTGCGCAGTCTCGGTATATCAACGTTGCGTATTAGTAGTACTGGCACCCGGATTCAATCTCGGCTTGTCGGAAGGTGCCCTGACAATTCTAAGATGTTGAAGAGCTCTACAGTATATGATGTTCCTTGTTAATGCCCATTACCGTATCTACAGATGGATATTCTGTAATACCTCACTGTGAAAGTTAAACAAAACATCGAGAGAATAATTACTAACGTCATTGGATCACCGTGCTCACATTAAAAGCTGCAAATGCTACGACAGCAGGAAACCGGAGTGTAAAGTCTCCTTTGTTGTTAATGGTCAAAGAAAGCAATATCTTCTTATATTAACTTTAACACTGAAAGCCCGCACCGAAACAGTAGTTGGCAGATTTATTTCTATAAGAATAAAAGACTTGTTAAAGAAATTACGTTACAAAAATATTTTTAAACCTTAATAACATTCAGAGAAAACATTTCCTCGCGATGTAATTAATAGCATTAAAAAGATCAGATTCTGGTCTTTAAAATGGCATAAAAATAATTAATGTCTAATAAATATTTCAAAGGTTATTGGCAAAAAACATCTAAGCATTGTGCTTAAAAGCGGCTGATTTTCGTTATTTAATTAAATATCTTAAGAACTAATTGACTCTGAAAGTTGAAAATAGCACCTTTGACCTAGAAATATGCTCTAGAATGCCGTGTGTAAATTTCACGTCGCTACCGTTCACCGTTTAGGAGGAGTTCTTGTGACCGACCGATCGACCGACAGACAGACAGATACATGTAAATTCTGCCTTATTTTATGGATACGTATAAATATAAGCAAAATTTTCAGAAATAAAGGCAAATTAGTTCAAAGTCTAACCATTTCCTAGCAACTGAGTAGCTATAAATTTGCGTTATTTCAAAATTGTCTGCACGTAAAATTTAAAAAATTAATAAAAATTGAATGAAAACTGTCACAGAAATAAAATTGTTATCATTGAAAAGGTAAAATTGTTATCTGTAAGACGGTATAAAAATAATTTGTATCGGACAATTTGTTCCGAAGTTACAGCGGAAAAAAGGATTACGTGATAGTTGATTTTAAAAATAATTTATTCCGCATGTTTTCGCATTCCTGAAGGATCACGTGACAGTTGATTGAAAAATAAAATAAACTTTATCGCGAATCGCGGAGTCAATGGGCTTTCTTTGTTAACTAATTTTAATCTGTAGTCAAAAATAATTAATTTAACGTGATTTCACCTAGCCTATGTCCGTTCTTGGGTTTGAAGCTACAACTCTGCCAATTTTCATCCAAATCGGTTTGGTAGTTTGGTCGTGAAAGCTTAACAAACAGACAGACAGACAGAAAGACAGACAGACAGACACACTTTCGCATTTATAATATTATTAAGGATTAAGGATATTCAACAGGGGTGAATGTCATATAATCTTAATATAAACTAGCTGCATGGCCCGGCGTTGCACGGGCAATCTTGAATAATGGGACATTCCCGGGCGGAGAGAAGTGAGATCACGTGAGGCCTTGGGATCCATATTTTCATATGCCCGGCTCCATTTTTTTCCCAACAAATATTGTCACTTACTTTCGCCAACAAATGTAAATATTCTTTCAAATCTAGTCTTTTTATTACTAATTTTCATATGCCCGCCTCCGGTTTATTTTTTTTACACATATTGTCGCTAACGTAAACGTTACGTTCCCCCCAAAACTTAAAAATTCCTTTGAATCCTATATTGTTTAATTAAAATTTTTAAATCCAACCTTTTAATTAGCTTATAGTTAATAACCCAGCATTTCTCGGAATCCACATTTTTTCATATGCCCGCCTCTGTATTTCCCCTACAAATATTGTCACTAAGCTTCCCCAACAAACGTAAATCTCTTTTGAATCCTCTCTTGTTGGATTAAAACTTTCAGTTCTAGCCTTTTTATTACCTTAAAGCAGTTTGGTTTGAATGAAAACGCGAGAATTCTTATGCTTATAAATTAAAACAGATTAGCATGATATTTGTTTTGCAAAAGAAAAAATAAAACGAATAATAATTTTAAAAAACGGATAAAAATGAATAAATATTTTCCCCCAACAAACGTAATGTTGCGAAACACCGTATGACAAAAAAAAGAAAGAAAAATGCAGGAAAACGATTTTTTTTCAGTTTTTAATAAATTCAAACACAGAAGATCGCTCAAAAGGAAATACCGACTTCCGTTAAATAAAAAAAAATGCAACACCGGATGCGAAAACTAATAATAGGGAAAAAAAGAATCCGCCGTGAATGAATTCACCATTCTGCCAGTAGATGGCAGCACGTCAATTCATTCATTTTGACGTTTTTAATTAATATCTTTTTAACTAATTGTAATTTCGGATTTTAAATGGCCGAAATGGATTCCTTGGATTATTCCCCATCTTTTGGTACTTTCCGCGTGCTTCTCCGTTCAGCGGTTCGTGAGGAGATAGCCGGACATACATACATACATACATACATACGTTTGTTTACCTTCGAATTTTAATAGGATAGATAAAGGTCATTGTGGGTATGTGAATATGTATGTGGATATGTATGTGGGTATGTATGTGGGTATGTGGCTATGTTCCACATCTCCTCCTAAACCAATGGACGGTTTTCAACCAAATTTTGTACACTTATTATTTAAGACAAGGGGAAGACACTTATGAACTTTTCTAAGTCCCAAAGTTAATTAAACAGTCAGTTAATTAGAGAATAACCAAAACCGTTTTTCCGCAGTAACTTCGGAGCAGATTGTCTGACAAAACATATTTTTATACCATCTTCAAGTTCATATTTTTACCTTTTCAATGATACCAATTTCATTTCTGTAACATTTTTCCTTCGATTGTTATTAATTTTTAAAAGTTCAGACAACAATTAAATAATTAACAAAGCCCATTGACTCGGCGATTCTCGATGAAGAATATTTTATTTTTCAATCGACTGTCACGTGATCCTTCAGGAATGCGAAAACATGTGGAATAAATTCTTTTTAAAATCAAATATCACGTAATCCTTCTTTGCGCTGTAACTTCGGAACAAATTGTCCCATACAAATTATTTTTATACCATCTTAAAGATACAAATTTTGCCTTTGCGATGATACCAATTTTATTTCTGTGACATTTTTCATTCAATTTTTAT
>BGPR01011712.1:36532-47509 GCA_013235015.1 Araneus ventricosus | reverse complement strand
TTTCAAAATTTAATCCATAAAGGAATCTGGTAGTCCTTCTACCAGTTGTTGGGCAAGTCCTTTGGTAATGGAAGAAATCTGATGGTTCGTGGAGGCCATGCGGAGACTACAGAGCTCTAAACGCGCAGACCATTCCAGATAAATATCCTATTAGGCATATCCATGATTTCACCTCATATTTGCACGGCAAAACTGTTTTCACAACCTCTGATCTCAAGCGTGCTTACCATCAAGTACCAATGCATGAAGAAGATAAGCAAAACTGCTATAATAACCCCTTTGGTTTATTTCCAATTTAATTTCATGACTTTGGTTTACGGAATGCTGCTCAAACAATGCAGCGTTTGATGGATAATGCACTTCAGGGGCTTGACTTTGTTTTGTTTTACATTGATGATCTTTTAATTGCTTCTTCCTCATTGAGGAAATTTAGATCATTTGAAACAAGTTTTTGCCGACTACAAAAATTTGGTTTGGTTTTAAATCGCGATAAATGTGTTTTCGCTGTAGAAAATTTATCATTTCTTGGCCATAAGATAGATAAATATGGTATTACCCATTACCCGAGAAAGTTGAGGCCATTTCAAATTTTCCCGACCCAAAACAGTTCAAGATCTGAGACGATTTTTAGGCATGCTCAATTTTTCCGTCGGTTTTGCACCTCAAGCGGCTCAAAACAATTACCTTTACAAAAAATGTTGGGGAAATGTAAAAAACGCGACAAACTCCACTTAATTGACTACGAATCTGACCAAGCTTTTCAAAATTGTGTTAACGATCTTAAGGAAGCAACTCATCTGGCACATCCTAACTCTAACGCAGCCATAATTCTAAATGACGGATGCATCCGACAGAGCTATTATGGCTGTATGCAGCAACGCGAAGGCGATTCCTGAAACCATTAGGTTTTTTTTCTCTCCCGAAAACTCAGCACGGCAGAACAAAAGTACAGCACATATGACCGAATTGCTATTTTTGCATCCATAAAATATTTTCGCTATTTGCTAGAAGGAACTAAATTTTACTATTTTAACTGATCACAAGCCAATCACTATGTTTTCAAAAAAAAAAGAGAAACTGTCGCCACGTCCAAATAAATCATCTGAATTTTCATTGCTCAGTTTACTGTGGATAATATATTAGTGGAAAGACAACGTGGTAGCCTGATGCCTTTCTCGCATCGAAAGTATTCCACTTCCCTCTGGCTTACGAAGATATTGCTCGTAGTCAACAAGACGAGAGTTGATCTTTACTTAAGCAGCCTACTAGCTTGAGTTGCAAAAACTTGAAGTTCCAAATAACAGATGTGATGCTATATTGTGATATTTCCACCAGGTCATCCGTCTTGCATATCCAAAACGCATAGATATCAAGTGTTTCGCAACCTACATGATCTTGCCTCACCCTGGTGTGCGTGCCACAGTTAGGCTCAATGTAGCGTTTTGTTTGCCTAAGATGAAGCAAGACATTGCTAACTTTACAAGATCTTGCATGCTTGCTTGTCAGAAATCGAAAATCTTTCGCCATGTGCACTCACCGCTCGCGGAGTTCAAAGTGCCAACCACGATTCGTTCATATCATCAACATTGATCTATAGGTCCCTCTTCCATCATCACAAGGATACCCATTGCCTTACTGCCATTGGATGGTTCTCCAGGTGGCCTGAGGCTAGTGCCACTACTTACTGATATTCGCGGAAACAGTGGCTCGCTCGCAGTGGTTGATTTCCCGCTTCGGAGTCCCTCAGAGGATTCCCACGGACAGAGGTGCACAATTTACGAGTGATGTTTTCAAATCCTGGCAAAAAACCTTGAATACGTCTTCACACACGCATACCATCCACAGGCAAACGGGCAATTGGAGAGATGGCACTCGAACCTGAAAGCAGCTCATCATGTGCCACACATCCGTTCATTGGGTGTCGGCATTGCCTGCTGTTCTGCTTCTTTTTCGCAATCCGTTTTCAAAGAAGATTCCCAGTGCTCCCCTGTTGAAATGGTATATGCATGAAAATCTTCACCAAGCTCATTTTTCGTCCAACAGCAACCACAAGGGCAGACAATGGTTTCATAAAGAAACTGAAAACTATATTCAGCAGCGTGGAGCAACTCCAACATCTAATATCTCTGCAAACCCACTTTTGTATACAAAGATCCTGTGTGTTCACATGTCTTTCTGCGTGGACGCTGTTCAACCTTCCTTGTCACAACCTTATACAGGACCTATAAAGTTCTGTCACGAACAAATAAAAAATTTCATCATCCTCAAGGATAACAAAAAAGTGACTGTGACTTCATTGATAGATTTAAACCAGCTCATCTTTTTTGACAATGTTAACTCTTCTGAAGTAAACTTGACTCTCCTGGAGTCGACACACCATCTCCCACCCTCTTCAGCAAAGGAGCCTGAAAATCAGCTATGCCTTTGCCTGCAAAATCGCCTATACATACACGTACTGGGCTGGCGAGTCCATTCCCGGTTAAGTATCGAGATTTTGTGTCTTAAAAATTATAGATCCAATTTTTTCCCAGGAAGGGGATGGTGTGGCGGCGCTAGCGTCGTCACTCATTTATTATTGAAATGTAAAATGTATCTTCTGTATCTGGCAACATTATAATTCCAGATTGTATCCGGCGCGATGCGATGTTGTTCGCATAAGTTTTCGTCTCAGTAAATAAGTAGTGTAAATAATGTAAATTAAATGTATATAATTTAGATCATCATTTTATTGCAACCATACACCCAGCACATAATTTAAAACGCCAAGCAATATATGTCTTCGCTGCAAATTGGTCTATCAATCTCTGTTCAGTTGGCGAAGGCTATTTTCAATGATATTTTATGATATATCCCATGGATAACAAATCCATTACCTTCTACCCTGTGCATTGCAAAAGCATGCTGTGATTTGAATACCTGAAACAATGCAGTATGTGTATAAATAAAGAGATACACAGAATGATTGAAGCAGAGATTTAAGAAAAGTTGACCATGTTAACATAGAGGGTTAAAAGGATTCGCTCATTTTAGAAATTTTTTTGTCAGCCTAGAAAAACTATGGACGCGTCTTGGTTTGTTTACTGCTTAAAACCCTTGACTTTATCTTCTGGCTTTTGATTGTTTTCAAGATTCCATTGACTTCGTAGTCCCAGCACCTAAATGTAAATAAACAGAACAGAAAACTTGTCCATACGAACCATCTGATGAGAAAATGGAAAAATGATAAAAATAGAAACATAAATAAAATTCAGTTTGGAAACAGAGACCCGAAATAAGTGAAACAGAAAGATCCGAAAAAATTCCGAAATCTTGTATAAGAAATAAAGTACTAGAAATGTGCGAAGAATTTGAAGGAAATATAGAAGGATCGAAAAAGTGGAGGAAAATATAAGTACACAGACGGCAAAAGATTGTACAAGGGAATAAATGGAAAGTACCACGGATGGATTTCTGATGTTTGGGTATTTCTTGTGATAGTTATGGATATCTATACAAATCTTTTCTATGGACGAGACTTTTGAGTTTGTAGAAATAATCTTCGGTTACGTTAGCGTAAGGTTTGTTCAACAATACTAGAACAAACGGATAGCACGTGTAAGGCAAATGTTTGACATCCAGAGAGGCATCTGTTCTAGAACTATCATCAGAAACAATATTTTATATCATTGTACGTATAGTAAAAATACTTTATTTCTTTTTCTGTTATTGTTCATTTGCCAAACTAATATTTTAAACGTCACTAGGTATATATATTTAGATATATAGATATATTTCACACATACAACTGACAATCTTTAAATAATCCGTATGTTGGATTTTCAGTAGCTGGCGCTACAGAACATTTAATTGTAATTTGGTAAATACCGATTAAACCGATTGAAATTTTGTGTAACTTATTAAGATAATTTTTTTTGCAATTAATTCTACGTCTCTGTCGATTATAAAAATTCTAGTATGCAATTTAATTCTTTTTTTAAATGCATTTTGAATAACTTATAAATTCTTTTTTATAATGTTATTGCTTCTAACTGACGAATTACTATTTGTTTGAACACTGATAAACGCAGACGACATTTAAGTATAGACGAGTTTTCTGGTTTGTTTACTTACATTAAAAACCTTGACTTTATCTACTTGTAAGTTGGACTTCCGCTTTGAAGATTCCATTGACTTGGCATTACACCGGGATTACGCAGTACAGGCACTTAAATATAAACAAACAAAGCAGAAAACTCGTCTATAATTTTATGCATATCGATAAAAGCAGAAATTAGAAAGATTATATCGACAAGCATTCTGAAAAGAGAAGCAGTTTAGTTCATGATTCCATGTTTTGTTTTGCTTATTTTTTCCTGTTTAGTGAAATCGAATCAGTTTCCTGTTTCTTGTAAGTATGTTATGTTTTCCATTTTGTTGTTATTTGTGTAATAAATTCTGAGTTATTAATTACTAGTCCAGTTTTTTGTGTCTAAACCAAATCGCACACTGTATAATTAATTAGATCATCTACTATGAAGCTTCTTTGTTTCAGAGAAAAAAATACCGTAAAATCAAATTCCTGATGAATGTTAATTTAAAATGCTGTAATTGAAATTGTAATATATTCAAACAACGGAAGATCTAAGAAAAAACTTTTTCTTATTTTTCCACACGTTTATTTAACTTAATTTGTTTCATGTTTATAAAGATGGAATTTTGTAATCGAGTTTTCATTCACTTCCTGACGTACTAGAGTTTTCAAATTTAGTACACTTGTGTGTTGTCAATGACAGTATAATATCTTAATATTTTCAGAACTAAGATTGTTGTGATTGATCTAATGTTTTCAGAGCTTAATTTTGTCAATTAATGTATTAATTTAATTAAATTTTGATTCTGAAAGCATAGCGTCTCTTGGAAGTTAATTTGAAAAATATTTGATTTCAAGATTCCATAATATTTATAATTTTGATTTATAAATTGAAGACTAAAAAGTGGAAATTAAAGAAAAAAAATTAGAACATTGATAAAAAGTATATTTAAAAATTGTTTTCAGAATGAAAATGTTCAGAATATAGTTCTATATCTTTTTTAACAAGAATATTTCAGTAAATTAATTATTTTATGCTTCTTCCCTGTTTTTCTAGCAAAATTGCGACTTTAGACTTATAAAAAGCAAAACCAGTAATTTCCTTGCTTTTTTTAAAGGAATTCTTAGGTATTTTAAAAAACGACTGATTTATTAAAATAAAATTTAACGAAATTTAATTGAATTAGAATCTGTGAATTATTGACTTTCAATGAACAGAATGTTACTCTTCGGTAGAAAAAAAAGATTTATTTTTTTTATCGGGACTGAAAAAAAATGGCGATAAATCACCTTAAATCCTTGCGTTCCAACACGTAAAAAAATTAAGGATTTCATTTAATTCAGAAATGTCTGATGGAAGAAAAAGCTTTAGTTTTTTATCATTTAAAGTATATAAATTTTCGTTCGAAATGCAGTTATTTTTTCGCCCGGAAAATGCATTGAGAGACATATAAATTCAAGAGAATCTGTACATTCCTCATATATTTCTCATTACCGGCGGCGTCAATTTTTTTTAAAGAACCGAAACGGAAGCAGTTAAATATTAGCACACGGTCAGAAAGAGAAGAATTTAAACTTTACAGTAATTTCAATCTGTTCAAGAACTTCATCATCTACAAAAGACTTCGCGTTTCTCATTTAAATCTATTAATTGGTTCTTCCTGACTAAAAGGATTAGTTCTTCAAGGACAAATTTGTCTTTTAGGAAACTAATATCTAGATATAACATAAAGAAGGCTAACTTCACGAACCAATAAAGATGCTAATGAAGCAATTCCCACGCCTTTGAATGATCGCACAAGCTTTCATTTTTTTTCTTTGTGAGTTAGTTTTGCAGTAGATGATTGCAATTAATTAGCCTCTTTTTGAGAGTTAATTACCGATTAACTTCAATTCATTAGTTAACCCTTCTGAACTATTATAATTATTTAGTAGCAAAAACATGGGGTAAGCTGTGTTCTAAACGCACCATATTTTGGCAAATGTAAACATAATTACTAAAAAATCAATTCAGTGATACAATAAGTAAGTACTGTAATTATGTAACTTGGTTGGACTTCAAGAATTCAAAAGAGTAAAAGTAATTACATTAAAATAATACATTAAAAATATTACCTTCATTTACGCGCAACTCCGATAGTGTCACGTAACTTCTCAGATAATATTAAGATATTCTTTACTTGTGCAATGGGAAGGCGACTGTAGGAGGAATCGGCGATGATGAATGGACTATGGACTTCCCAGTTTCCTACAACATTCACCGCTACTTCTCCAGGAATCAACGAGTTTTCCTCTTCTTTTCCTTATAATTACTAAGCCAAGACTCGAAACAGTCAATTTCAGACACATATTATTAGGGGAGAGTGAGGTAAAACCGGGTACCCTTGATTTTGGCGCTATTATTTTTCCTATCTAGCAGGCAGATACTGAATTACACTCTATTAGTCAAGAAAAAGGAGCAGTGGCGTGTTGTAGCTGTTGAATTCACTGCATCTGTGAAGGTTCATTTGTTTTAAGATATCGACTCTATAATGTTCGTTTGATTTTAAACTATCCTTACTTAAAAATCATTACGGTTATAACAACTATATTTAGTCCAGTATTTATTATACGTTTACTAAGGATTTATACCCTACCAAACAATAAGGATTTACTCCAATAATTGCGGGGTTCTATTTCGTTTTTTATAACCTCTGTAATTAGGATAAAACCGGGTACTCCAAGTGACATAAGACCGAGACAGTCAGTATTGATGATTCCTCCGATGAAGACGATAAAAAATCACCAGACGTTGGTTGTTTATATTTTAATGATATATTTTCTAATTTAAATAAATGAGAAGAATTTATTAAATGTAGAAACTGTCTTAGCTTTACCCACGAAAGCTGCCGGAAGAAGACAACTGCTTTACAATATTCTTAATTAATATTTTTAAACTGTCATTTAAAATAAAAATGCCTGCTACTTTTTCACTGAAAATCGTGTTTTCCTAATTTCCCATAAAGTTAACATTTGGGGTAAAACATAACACTAGTGGGGTAAAACATAACACTAGTGGGGTAAAACATAAAACTAGTGGGGTAAAATATAACACTAGTTGGGTAAAACCGGGTAGTTGGACTTTTTTTATAAAAAAAAAAATCATTGATAAAAAAAGTATTGAAACTGTGACTTTTCTGGAAAGGTATATTGTACTCCGATAAACAATGAATATTTTAATAAAATTTCAGAAGCTCTATGTAGAATATTTTAGCTCCAACAGGCCTCCGAACTTTAGCTATCCGATCTTAACCCACTTTTCCTAATATGCAGAAGTTTGCGATGTAAAGGCCCCTGTATTGTCCTGAGGACAGCTTTTGATCATCTTTGTTTTAACAGACACCTTACATCAGAAATGAGAAGAATTAACGACATATGCACCTTCATCCTGATTTCCGACTTATGCGACTTACGACCATCCGAACTTAAGAACAAAATAAATAACTAAAGAGTAAATAAAGTAAAAAAACTACATTGGTAGGCTCAAAAAAGTTCCCTAAACTGACAGATTTATGACTTTTCTAGAAGAATCGGACTTCATTCAAAGTTTATATATCTACACTATTAAAATTCGTAGTATGTATCTATCTATGTCCGGCTATCTTCTCACGAACCACTGAATCCTGAAACGAGCCGTAAGTACCAAAAGATGGGAAATAATTCAAGGAATCCATTTCGGCCAGTTAGTTAAAAAGATATTAATTAAAAAGTGTCAAAATAAATGAAATATTGTGCTGCCATTTATCGGCAGTTCCTATAACTATCTGTCAAAACGGTCGTTCTTGCATCTGGTTTGTATAAAAGGTTTTTTTTTCAGGGAGCTTCAGTGTTTTGGAGTTTTGTTTTATAAATATCTGGAAAAAATCGTTTTCCTGCATTTTTTTTCCATTTTTTTTGTCGTACGGTGTTTCATTTCGCAACATCTACGTTTGTTGGGGAAAACATTTATTCATTTTTATCCTTTTCCCCCATTATTATTCAAATACGGGAAGGGCAAAAATATATGTTTCTGGTGTTTAATTTATCAGTTTGGTGTACTATTAAATCGTTTATCGTTAGGGTTTTTTTATTTTGTATTATTTTTTCTTTTTCAAAACAAAATATACTATCCTGTTTTAATTTATAAACTAGAATTGGAGTTTAATCCAACAAGAGAGGATTCAAACCATATTTAAGTTTGTTGGGGAAGCTTAGTGACAATATTTGTAGGAATAAAACAGAGGCGGGAATGTGAAAAAATATGGATCCCGAGAAACGCTGGGTTATTAGCTATAAGGTAATTAAAAGGCTGGATTTAAAAATATTAATTAAAAAATATAGGATTCAAAGGAGATTTAATTTTTTTTGGAAAGTTAGTAACAATATTTGTAGAAAAAATAAACCGGAGGTGAGCATATGAAAATAAAGTAATAAAAAGACTAGATTTGAAAGGATATTTACGTTTGTTGGGGAAAGTAAGTGACAAAATTTGTTGAAAAAAAAAAGGAGACGGGCATATGAAAAAATATGGATCCCGCGTCCTCACATGACTACACTTCTTCTCTCCACCAGGGAATGACGCATTATTTGAGATAGCCCGTTCAACGCCGGGCCACACAGCTAGGTGTTTATATAAAGTTTATATTCAGCCCTGCATACAATGTGGAACAGGGGCGGCTCTTCCATTAGGGCTGCAAAGGAACTGAAATTCATCCGATTCGACTACCAGAAGTTATTCCATTAAATTCCATTACTAATATCTTTGTTAATTAGCATTTACCGTTTAATAATCATCTGTCATTATTATAATCATTCACTGAAACACTTGATTAAGCGAAAACTACGAGGTACATTATTGTCAGCGGCATATCAAGTTGAAATGACGAGGAAAGCAATGCGGCATATCCTTGCGTTCAGTTAAATAACCCTAAATAAGATCTAATGCATTTAAAAGTAATCAATATATTTGTGAAAAATTATTTGAAACACCATCAGTCAATATCTTATGGAATGAAATTAAATGCTTAGGACGACACTTGTTTAAGGTATCCGACTGTGTTCGGAGACATTTTTTTGAAAAATAACTTATATATATATATATTTAATGTTATTTTTCAACTGCATATGTTTTAAAACTATGAAAATATTGTAAAATTAGGCTTTTAAAATAATATTTTTTTTAAAAAACTGAGAAATTTGAAGAAAAATGACAAAAATATTTGCCTTACGCTAACAGCAGCCATAGACGAAATCATATTCCAAATATAAATAAATCCTTGTAGGAGTACATTTTTATGACAGTTGTCTGTTATGCTCTAAAATATTTCTTGTATTTCAAAATAGTTTTGAGATATAGCTGAACACAGTTACTAAAATGGTAATTTTGCATAAAAAAATGCTTTTCGCTTATATTTAAGCACTTAAAAATAATAATTGATTTTAAAATTGACCTTAGTTTTTAGAAGAAAACATCAAGCATATTACAGAAAACAATCTCAAAAAATTTCATATCAGTACTTGAATAACTTTTTGAGAAATCATTGTTACGGTCGACAGTTTTCCTCAAAAATATCATTTCTCAGAAAACACATTTAAAGTTTTTATGCAACATAAAATAATGCTTACAGTTCGCTAATAAAACAGCTGTAACTCCATTTGTAATTCACGTAGAGTAAAAAGTGAGACGGTTTTAGAAAGCTGATTAAACAGGCTAAACAGCTAACAAAATTAAGTCATAATTTGTTTTATAATTTCATCAAAAACGACGATTTTAAACCAGTCGGATACTTTAATTTTATGAAGCGAAGACGCCTTTCACACAGAAAGGCGCGGAAAAACACGTTATGCCATTCACCATTGATGCAGTCTCTCTTAGCTCTTTTTGTACTGTCGACTTGAACTGTCACTTAAAATAACAAGCGAAGCTCCTGGTATTAGAAAGAGCCAGTGGCCAGTTCTATTAGGGTTGCAGAGCTGTAGAACCCCCTAAAATTATTTTTTAAGCTTGTATTTTCGTTTTGAATCTTATTTGCTTGCTTTTCCACTCTCAGAATTCAATGACTTATGCAAATGCAAAAAAAAATGTAACAAAAAAAATTGAAAAAAAGGCATAAAATGAATCCAAACGAAGAGAGACGCAGGTCTGAGCTGCAAAATAATCTGCCCCCCTCCAAATCCGTTCACTGAGCAGAAAATCCGGAGTGAAAAAGCAACTCTTTCTTCCCTGAACTTAGACGGGCTGTGGACTGAAAGTCAACACAGCTCTAGCTGGCTCGAAGCCAACTGAACAGAAGGAAGATGCACTTTTTAATATATTTTTCCTTTTTTCTGCTCACTCTCACACAAGTTGCAATCTTATTGGCTGTTTATGAGTTTCGGTTCGTGTTGCGACGATAGATTCAAGCAAATAATACTATTATAAAACTTTCAAATTGTTAGAGTATTATAGTAAAAAATGAATTTAATATGTTTTAGAATAAAAATAAATCTTCTGTATATGAGTTATCTGATAATAATTTTTGAAAGAGTGTTATCGAGTGAAGTGGGCAAGGAGGGAAGAGCATATGTGGAGTTCTGATTATTATTATTATTATTTTCGTCAGAGGAATCGTCGCATCAACATTCACTTTAATTTTTGTTAGTAAAACCAATAGAAAATGCCACATTCTGGTTATTTACTTCGTTTAAAAAGCAGGAAATTCCACATCTGGATTTAGAGTTAAAAAATGTGGCCTACTTGGAGATAAAGTAGCTTTTAAAATTGTATTCTCTTGATAAACATTTTCTTGCAGCCCTCCTCGTTTCTGAGCTCACGAACCGCCACTAGAAAGAGCTCCCCATCTCTGATACTGAACTTCAATGAACGTTATATAAGACAAGACTGTAGACAT
>BGPR01011712.1:20449-36522 GCA_013235015.1 Araneus ventricosus | reverse complement strand
GGTCGCTGTGACGTCACCAAAATTCTTCGTGATTTTCACCAAATTTGCAACTCGACTGTGATTAAACCGTAATTACAAATCCTAAATTTATTTTTCTAATCTTCATTGTCTACCTTACTCTGTTAAATGAAACTAAAACCAACTCTCTATGTTATTTGGTTATGGAGCTATAAGTGTTTAACTTTACCTCGAAATTTGACATAATTTAACGATTCTTGAGTAATATTTCGCGTAAACGTAAGATTGATGAATGAATTGCCAAATGTACTTGGATAGTCTGAGTGCGCGCGCAACGGTCGCTGTGACGTCATCAAAATTCTTCGTGATTTTCACCAAATTTGCATCTCGACTATGACTAAACAGTAATCCTAAAATTCTTTTTGCAATCTTCAATGTCTATCTTTCTCCGTTAAATGAAACTAAACCAACTCTATGTTATTTGGTTTGGAATATACTTTTTTCATTTTGAAATTATTTAATTTGTGAAGGAAGACCGTCATATTGCTAGTTTGCCCCGGGAGGCAAAATTTGTTGCTACTCCACTGATTTAAACATCGATTTTGAGGTTATCTGAAAGGGAGAAACAGCAATTCAGCGAAATACTGCCCACAGCTAGTTTCCGCACTTTCCAAAAAAGAAAAGGCGTTGAACCGAATTCTTTGTCAAACAATCAGAAGAATTTATAAAAAAATAAATTTCAAAATTTAAAATAAATTTGAAAAACATTCGTGATTTACACAGGACAAAAAATTTCGATGGAATTTTTCTCTCAAAATTAAAACTGCAATAGGTATTTAACTTAATCTGTCAATGTAGCACTACATATGTATGTTATTGATTTTTTTCCCTTTCTTGTGTTATTTAAATACTCTTCAGCTAATTTAAAAAGTCAATGAATTTTTATAATAAACCACACATGTGAATATGCGAGTTCGTATTCATGAGCGGCTAGTGCCTTTTTTTTCTTTGCATTGGGGTTGCCAGGAACACTTTTGCCTGCCCTGGTGATACAAAATGAGACACTTCATTACTTTCTCGTATACGAAGTATACGAAGAAAAAGTATTGTAATCGTCAAAAAATTCGAATTCGACATTTTGACGAATCTCCACGTTTTAGACCTCCCTGAGTCCGAGAAATACAATTTTGGAATTATGTCTGTCTGTGAGCACGATAACTGGAAAACTATTAGAGCTACGGGGATGAAATTTGGTATGTGATCTTTACGCATAATTTGTAGGTTTCTATCAAAATCCGTCTACGGGAAGTCTGCCTGTCTGTCTGTTCGCGGTCATGCGAACACTATATCTCAAAAACTGGAATAGCTAGATGGATAAAATTTGGTACACAGTTTTATCATCATGAATGTAGGTCCGTATAAAATTTGGGGCCAAATCCGTCAAAGGGTTGACTGTCTGTCGATCCATATAATTTACTTTTGAAAAGAATCCGTTATCTCCACGCGCATGCGTACTGGAAGCAATCTTCTGTGCACGCGAAAGCTATGGAACGAATTACATCAGATTGTCCTTGAGCTGGTAAGAGCGGAAAATCGGTACGCATGTCTTTGAATTTGATTCTTTACCTAGATATTTTTCAATCACTATAATGAGAAACCTACTGATAATCATTGGATTCTAGATTACAGTAGATTCGAATTTTTTGAGCCACGCGGGGAAGGGGAAACCGCACCTTTTTTGGGAAGTTAGGGGAGAACACTCCCGCTGGTTTTTACTTTTCTCGGTACTCAATGACGAACGAAATTGTGATTGCTTTGTGGTAACCTACCGGATGCATACGGATTCTTTTGTATACGTCCGTAAATGTGTCCTTAAAAGTCAACTTGTCAGAAAATGCATTATTACAAATGCCACATGTATACGGCTTCTCTTTTGCATGTATTCGGAAATGTGTTTTTAAATTCGAGTACTGGGAAAACCTTTTATTGCAAATGTCGGAAACACTTGGTTTCTCTTTCGCATGTGTATTTAAATTTGACTTCTGAGAAAATGCTTCATTACTAAAGCTGCATGTATATGGTTTCTGTTTGTTATTCGTCAGTAAACGTCTTTTTAAACTCGACTTACCTGAAAATGCTTTATAACAGCTATCACATGCAAACGGTTTTTCTCTTGCATCAATGAGTAAATGTGTCGTAAACTTTTGCAACTGAGGAAACGTTTCATTACATAAATCGCAGACGTACGGCTTCTCCATTTTGTAAATATAAAGAAAATGTCCTTTCAACACAATTTGTTCTGAAAAATCTCCAGTTGTTTAGTCACATGCATGCTACTTACCTTCTATATCAGTTTGCAAAAATAAAAATTATTCAAATTAATTTTTTTCTAAATTTGCTGCACGCAGGATAATATACTTGGTATTACTATATAAAGAATTTATCCTTTTTCAGTATCAAAAGATGAATCTTTAAGGTTTCCAACTGTGTTCGGAGACATTTTTTTGAGAAATAACTTATATATATTTTTTAATGTTATTTTTCAACTGCATATGTTTTAAAACTATGAAAATATTGTAAAATTAGGCTTTCAAAATAATATTTTTTTTAGGAAATGAGAAATTTGAAGAAAAATGACTAAAATATTTGCCTTATGCTAACATCCATAGACAAGATCATATTCTAAATATGCATAAATCATTGCAGGAGTACATTTTTATGACAGTTATCTGTGTTATGCTCTAAAATATTTCTTGTACTTCAAAATAGTTTTGAGATATAGATGAACATATCTACTAAACTGGTAATTTTTCATTAAAATTGCTTTTCGTTTATATTTAAGCACTTAAAAATAATACTTGATTTCAAATATGACCTTAGTTTTTAGAGGAAAACATCAAGCATATTACAGAAAACAATCTCAGAAAATTTCATACCAATACTTGAATAACTTTTTGAGAAATCATTGTTTCGGTCGGCAGTCTTCCTCAAAAACATCATTTCTCAAAAAACACATTTAAAGTTTTTATGCAACATAGAATAATGCTTAGAGTTGAGTAATAAAACAGCTGTAACTCCATTTGTAATTCACGTAGAGTAAAAAGTAAGACAGTTATAGAAAGCTGATTAAACAGGCTACAAAATTAAGTCATAAAATGTTTTTGATAATTTCATCAAAAACGACGATTTTAAACCAGTCGGATATCTTAAATTAGTTTGCTGGAAATATTTTTACAACATACATAAGCATTAAATTTCCCTTTTGCGTATAAAAATATTCACAACTATGTATATTAATAAGCAATAAAAATGTAGCATAAATATTCCATACATTTTATTGGAAAAATTTTCTTTCCTATTTCGTGGTGCTAACCTCCTAACCTCCTCAACGGCCTAACCTCCTTATCGTTATCACTTTCCGTCGGAAAAATGTATCAGTGTTGAAATTACATCAACAAAGTTCCTCGACATGCAACTTCGAAATTTAAATTACATAAAATAATTAATGGAATTTTACTCTGAGAGCTACTGAAAATCAGAAACTGTATCCAAAGATTAAAACAGATTTATAGTGCTTTGTAGGAATGAGATTAACTTTCTCAGACAGGGATATTTTGACGTTGACTTACGTCTCTCCATAGTGGTCTAATGGTGTGTCCGGAAAGGAAAAAATTATGACTCTTTTCGAGGTATTTTAAAACGCTTATAGCTCCGCAACCAAATAACACAGAGAGTTGGGTTTAGTTTCATTTAACAGAGAAAGGTGAACATTGAAGATTGCAAAAAAGAATTTTAAAATTTGGAATAACGGTTTAGTCACAGTCGAGCTGCAAATTTCAAAGTCGTGTTCAAAATCAAAGTTGAAAGTTCGTTTCAATCATGAAAAATTTTGATGACGTCACAGCAACAGATGCTTGCGCACGCAGACTATCCAAGTACATTAGGCAATTCATTCATCGATCTTACGTTCACGCGAAATATTACTCCAGAATTGTTGAATTACTTCGAATTTCGCGCTAAAGTCAAACGCTTATAACTCCGGAACCAAATAACATAGAGAGTTGCTTTTAGTTTCACTTGACAGAGAAAGGTAGACATTGAAGATTGCAAAAATAATTTTAGAATGTGTAATTATGGTTTAGTCACAGTCGAGTTGCAAAGTTGGTGAAAATCACGAAGAATTTTGATGACGTCACAGCGACCGATACGCACGCATGCATCGGTTGTGTTTAGTTTTAGTTTAGTTTAGTTATATTAACGTCCTGTTTTGAAGCAACACGAGAGCTATTTTGGGACGAACCTCGTAATTTTGAACCACGGTCAGATGATGCGCATCGGTTGTGAGCGGCATATTAACTGGATTTTAAAAGATTAATAATTAATTCATTTAGCAGAAACGTCATAGAGCATAGGTAATAGGTCAAAATCACATAGAGCTACTTTAGTCTAGAAAGTCACAGTTGAGTAATCGATTGTCCTTAATTAATTATTATTAACAATTGTTGATTTAATTGAGCTGTCCTTTCCGTCGATTTAATTGAGTTCAGTTGGTTTTAGTATCATTTGACAGAGAAAGGTCATAGAACACAAGTCAAAGTCACATAGAGCTACTTGTTGAGTAAGGTAAGTAAATCTACGCTCCTCAATCCCAGCGGCAGTTTCGTAGAGACAGCCTAGAGTCGAATTTTTTTAGAAATGCTTTAATTTTGGCATGAATAAAAAATAATAGTTAATTATTTCGACTCAAATAATAGTTAGCTATTGAGCTCAAATGCGGGGTGGTGGTGCTAAAAAGTCAGGAAATATTTTAAAAGTCAATAATTTGCCAACGAAATCGGAATACTTGACATTAAACCAGAAATTCTTGACAGCATAAAATAAAATCTGTACCACTAGGTGGCGTTTCAAATGGTGAATCGATGTGAAATACAGAGCCAGATTAAGCCCTGTAGAGGTCTGTAGGCAAGGTTCGCTTCGAGGCCTCCTCCCCCACCTCTAAAACCAGGTATTTTTAATTTCAATTGAATAGAAAGATTTTTTAATTGAAAAACATGACAAACTGAAATAACAAAACATTTGTTTGTGGGTAAACTGCAAGAGAATCCGTTTAATTATCCGGCATTTGAAATTTTTTAAAATTTAAATGCAATTTTAAACACAACGGTAAAAAAATTACGAAACTTTTTTGACATGATATAAATATTCAAAATACAATAGAACCCCGGGAGTTCGAACCCAAGAATCCAAAATTTCGAATAATCCGGTCTTTTTTCAATTTTCTGAAAACATTTTACAGAAAAATGAAGGAAAAAGAACAAACAGTTATGAATCAGAAACAAATCTTATGTTTATTCCTAACTTAAAAGAAGCATTCGAATTGTTCTTTAAGAATGAATAAAGCACCTTAATTAGCAGAAACGATCTCAGATATATTCTCTTTACCATCAATTTGTTTGCTACTGTACCGTGTGAATCGCCGCGTGCTCTTTCCGTAAGCCTTCACAGAGCACCTAGAGTCGATACTCTACTACTGCATTTTGTACATCAAAAGTATTTTCCCGGATTGTGCGAATTCCCCGGAATCCGAACAAAGGTTAGCCCCAACTAATTCGGATTCTCGGGGTTCAATTGTTCAAAGTTTGCCTGGGTTGATTGATGACTAGTGAGACAGCCAAGGCTGCTATGAGCCTAGCCCGGGATAAAGTACTAACATACGCCCCCCAACACACATCCGGGGGGATCGTTCCCCCACTCATAAAAATAAAATGAAGGAAAAAGAACAAGCAATTATGAATCAGGAACAAAGTTTATGTTTATTCCTAACTTAAAAGAAGCATTCGAATTGTTCTTTAAGAATGAATAAAGCACCTTAATTAGTAGAAACGATCTCGGATATCTTCTCTTTACCATCAATTTGTTTGCTACTGTACCGTGTGAATCGCCGTGTCCTCTTTCAGTAAGCCTTCACAGAGCACCTAGAATCAATACTCTACTGCATTTGGTATATCAAGAGTATTTTCCAGGATTTTGCGAATTCCCCGAAATCCGAACAAAGGTTAGCCCCAACTAATTCAGATTCTCGGGGTTCTATTGTTCAAAGTTTGCCTGGGTTGATTGATGACTTGTGAGACAGACAAGGCTGCTATGAGTCTAGCCCGGGACAAAGTACTAGCATACGCCCCCCAACACACATCCGGGTGGATCGTTTCCCCACTCATAAAAATACCTACAGACGGTAAATAAACAAGACTCAATGAGTAACGATCATTCGGAAGTGGATAATTGACTTCTGGCTCAGCAAATTACGATGATGGATACAAAAAAAAATTACGAAACTTTTTTACACGATATAAATATTGAAAATACAATAGAACCCAGTGAGTCCGATCCCCAGGAATCCAAAATTTCGAATTATCCGATCTTTTTCTAATTTTCTGAAAACATTTTACAGAAAAATGAAGGAAAAAGAACAAACAATTATGAATCAGAAGCAGAACTTATGTTTATTCCTAACTTAAGAGCAGCATTGGAATTTTTCTTTAAGAATGAATAAAGTTCCTTAATTAGTAGAAACGATCTCAGATATCTTCTCTTTACCATCAATTTGTTTGCTACTGTACCGTGCGAATCGCCGCGTGCTCTTTCCGTACGCCTTCACAGAGCACCCAGAGTCGATACTCTACTGCATTTGGTGCATCAAGAGTATTTTCCCGGATTTTGCGAATTCCCCGGAATCCGAACAAAGGTTAACCCCAATTAATTCGGATTCTCGGGGTTCTATTGTTCCAAGTTTGCCTGGGTTGATTGATGACTTGTGAGGCAGCCAAGGCTGTTATGAGCCTAGCCCGGGACAAAGTACTAGCATACGCCCCCCAATACACATCCGAGTGGATCGATCCCCCACTCATAAAAATACCTACAGTCGGTAAATAAACAAAACTCAATGAGTAACGATCATTCGGAAGTGGATAATTGACTTCTGGCTCAGCATATTACGAGGATGGATACAAAAAAAGCTTACAAGGGTAATAAAAAATTATTTATTAACATTGGACAAAAAATACAAAAGGGAGTTAAGAGGCATACTTGCCGATGACTTTTCCACATAATCACCAAATCTATTGAGGCATTTATCTGAAAGCAGGACCAACTTGTTTAACCCGACTTGGCAGAAATTACGTTCTGTCTATTGAGCCAGTTCTCGGAAACTGTTTTCACATCACTCTCGGAAGGAAACCTTGTTGCAGATAAGTGTTCCTTCAATTTCGGAAAAAGGAAATAATCATTGGGCCATCGTGAAGTTATCCGACGCTAACGTCCTGCCGTGTTGAGTGATGGTGTCATCTTCCTGTATGACAATACTCTACTCGTACTTCTCAAGAATTAAAGCACTGTTAATCACCAAAGTAAATTTTAAGAAATCCCAGCAAATATTTCTTCCTTATTTGAAATCGACACCAAATAAATTTAAGCAAACTTATTCCTCAAAAAAAATATAAGACCATATTAAATTATTTAAACTGCATAGATTTTCACGTTTCATTCATTCTCACTCTCTTAAATACGCGTACTATTACCTAGAAATTAGTAGACACCCCCCTTGTTTTGTAGAAAAAAATAAATGGTCACGTTACATGTGAATGAAATTCCAGCGTTGGACAAACTAAATGGAAACAATTAACATAACGCGGATGAACGAAATCGCGTTCTGCAAATAGGCAAGGGTATAGAGCAGGGGTTCCAACATTCTTTGCCTCGCGTACCCCTTGATTAGTCTTCTTATTTTCGCCTATCCCCTACATTCATATCCCCCCTCCAATCATCCGTCTATACAAAGAAATTTTATCAATAGTGCTAAGGACCCAGGTGAGCTTAACCCTTCAACCGGCTTAAACGTAGAAAGTCGCTCTCTGATGACTATTCTAAAACCGGTTCCGTCGCAGAAAGTCGTTCTTCGATTATGACTCTTAAACCGGCTCCGGCGTAGAAAAAGTTGCTCTCTGTTTATTACCCGAAAACCGGCTCCGAAACATTTGCGTTCACCATTTAGCTACAAAGAGACCGTTTTCAAAGCATTCAGCTGAAATATTTTTGCCATTAAAAGGGTTAAGAGTCAAATGACTGGAATTTATAATATTTGCAGTACATTTTTGTATTAAGTATTAGGTCAATGTCAAAACAGATGAAATCAGTATTGTAATAATTTCACATTAGCTTATAAGGATAGCATAAAAATTACACTTCCTTTTGCTTTCTTTTTTCTTATTTGGAGGGTAGGCTTGGGACTTGCATAACGTTTACTTTCTACACGAACTTGGAGGAACAAAATTCTGTAACATTTTTAATCCCTTATGTTTTCTTGGGTCCGCCATTACCGACTTTCAGTTCGCGTACCTCCAACTGGTCCTTCGCGTATCCCCAGGGGTACGCGTACCACAGGTTGGGAACCTCTAGTATAGAGTATACGAAAAAGTTTAGGGGAGACTAGTTCTGCTGGTTTAAATGGTTCTCCTCTGTTAAAAGTTAAGCACATTAGATCGGAGTGTTTCAGGAAAAGCAATAAAATTCCGGCTCCGCGGATGAATTTGTTGAAAAGGGGTTAGTCACATGAGTGAGTTAAAGTAGTTTTTCCTGCTCCTTTTTATAGTGCGAGAATTTATTTATTTCCTTCTTTCAGAGATGGCAAGTTTGCCGTAAATTCCGTTAGCAGGTCGTATTAAAGATGCGGCGGAAATGACGCAGGACATTTTATTAGTTCTCTAAATTTCTTCGAAAAGGTTTGTGGGCACTAACTTCCATTCCGTGTAGTAAGGTGAATGTTTCATTCCTCACTTTGTAGTTTTATATATTATCAGTTTTCTGAATAATTTCATGTATTTAGAAATCATCGATTGAAAGGGATTTTTTCAACATTTAGAAAGATCTAGTTTTATGTAGTAAAAATCCAGCTGGATAAATCGTTTACGGCTCTTGTATTTTTTATTCTATAGGTAAAATTCAGTAAGTACATTTAAAAATTTTTTCTATTATAAGTCATTACCTACAAGTAACATTGACACTCCTCGAAGAAAAGAAGAATTTTTGAATGAAATTGAACCCTTAAATACCATGTGTTGCCTTTAAGCGATATACCCAATTTTCTTTTTAAAATAGTGAGAATAAGACTGAAGCTCTAATGCCTGTTGTTGCCAATAGGATAATACTGGAAATGGTATTAAATCAATTGACAACAAATAGATGGCAGCGTGAGTGCTGATGAGAAAATAAAAATAAATTGATGTTTTACACTTGCGGCTGCATCTTTTTTGCTTTGTTTGTACGCTTGAGAGTACCACATTTGAATATATAATGTTGAAGAAAATTCCTTATCCATATTATTAGTTCTTAAAATTCATCGGCGTTTAATATTATCGAATTTCATCAAGGAAATTTTTTTCTCAACTAAAACCTAGTGTTGGCGATTGGTAACAAACTGTATTTTAGACGTAAACCATACAACAAAATATGATTTTTTTAGAGTATTTTTCTCATTTTTTAATCAAGAAATGAACGTCAAAAGACGTTTTTAAATCATTTTTTTAAAAAAATTAAGCATTTAAGGGTTAAAATAATTTTAAGCACTATCCTTAAATTCTAGAAAAAGAGTTGAAAATAAAAACTTTTTCTGATTAGAGAATAAAAAAAAATCTTTCAAATATTATTTTACAAGAAAAAAATATAAAAGATTCGAAGCTTTAATCTGAAACATCGTAGTATGTTAATGCTTTGTCTCTCTCTCTCTCTCTGTCGTCTTAATATAATTCTTAAAGATTTACTCTTAATTATAGTAAAGATAGCGGCACATATAAAATGTATTTAATATCGTAAAAGCGCGCGCGTGTATAAATGCGGCAACTGAAATAATTAAAAGTATTGTTGCAAATATACTTAAAAACATTTTTAAAAATTTATTAAAATTAAAATAAAATTGCATAGAAATAAAATTGGCATCACTGAAAAGTAAATCTTTTTTATTTTAAATTTGAAAGTGGTATAAAAATGGAACTTGAACATTTTTATTAATTAAAAAGCTAATTAAAAATTTGTAAACTCTTCACCTAGTGAACACCTACTACTCAAGGAGTAACTACGTGCCAAATGTGGTAGGTCTGTGTTCAACAATCTGCCCTGTTAAGAATTTTGAACGATTTTTACCTCTTGTCGCATGATGCATCACGTAATTTACAGTGAGTATCCAGCCTCCAAAGCATCACAATGTTAAAATATAATTCTTAAACCGTTTCTTCGTAGGGATGGGAAAAAACTTACCTGTTTTAACCGAAAACCGGTTTTTTGTTTCCGTTAACCGTTTTTTTTTAAATCCAATAACCGGGTAAATAAACCGGATCGGAAAATAAGCTCGATTAGACTAAATTTTCCTAAGTTATGAAGCTTTGAATTTCATCATTTTAGCCCAATCAACGACAACCGCTTCCTCGAGACGTCTGTTGGTTGGCGGATTACTGAAAGAGTCTTTATGAACAGATAAATATTAACCAATGGATTGATTTCCTGTAAAAATAATATTAATAAAAAATTTGTCCACAAACGGCGTTTTTTAAAAAAAACCGAAAACTGGTTATTTTGAGCGGTTATAACCTCCAGGTTAAAACGGAGGTGAAAAAAACCCGAATAACCGAAAGCCGTTTATTTTCGTAATAACCACCATCCCTATTTCTTGGTAGAGACAATTTTTCTATGATTAGATAAGAGCCATGAAGTGATATCCATCCACTTTAATGACTAATGTTAAGGAAAACTACATGAAAATAAGATAAGTAGCGTCTTAGACAAATATTTACATTTTGTATTCAAATATTGGTAGAAATTTAAATCAATTCACGTCTCGTGACAGTCACATGGAAAACGTAACTGCGCATCTCTGACAATGTGATGCTGCGCATTTTACGTATGTCACATGAACACAAAATGTTTTTTTGTAGATATAATCATTCACCTATTTTTTTTTTCACTAAAACCGTCAATTCCCAGATATAATCTGTCAGCTATCTTTATTTTTCTCCGTACATGCACCTACTCTTTCTTACTTTAACGAATTTTAATAAAAGTTATTAATTCTGTCAGAAAGCTAGCTTTTGCATATGATTTGTGCACCCACACTCACTAATTTTTCAAAATGAATATCAATCAAGAAGTTCAAAAAATTTTTTTGATGATTTCACCAAGATAAACAATGCTTACAGAGGTTTCACTTCTTGAGGTTTATGGATTTTGTTTTGAAAACGTCCATTAAAGTAGGATATTTTAAAAAGAATTTTTCGAGTCAGCATTGGAAAGCTATACTGCGCATGCGCTACGCTCTCCAAGCTAGCTCGTCTCAGTAAGTAATATTAAGGTGACCAATTTTTTTCCAATGAAAAAGAGCACACAAATAAATCGAGCATAAAAGATATCGTAAAAGAAAAATTTTATTAATTGCAATAATAACACAGAATACACAATAGTATGATAAATGCGTGATGAAAACATTTATAACATAATTTATTGTACACTTTTCGAGGTAGGACAGAACTTACAAAAGGAAGAAGGTTCTTCTCCTTTAAATATGCTTGCTCAGATGATATTTCAGTTCTTCCTTTCTTAATGGAGTGTCACTATTAATTTCAAATTATGGCGAACTGATGTCAAAGAAGCTAAAATGAAATGTAGTGACTTGAGGAATTCCAGAAAATGGAGAGATGTGCATAACCAAGCTAAGTGAACTGCGAGCGGTGATGCCGACTCTCATGAGATGCCATTCTCAATTCGAGACTTAGTTCTCAATTTTTTTCTTCAATTCGAGACAAAGCGGCTTTATCCCCTTCGGGACAACCGCCCACTGAAGGAAGCGTGACCACTGGCCGAGAGCTGGCAAGCGCAGTCTGTGCCCACCGGCCGAAGCATTTTCTCCCGCTAAGCCTAACACGCATTGAATTTCGTCAAAAGTACGCGTTACATAATAATGCATAAAAAGTGCCCTTTACATAGAAATGAAACCGCTTTTAAATATGCGGTAAACGATATCATATTCTAAATCATAACAAAAGTTTAATTAAAATACTTGACTTTTAATAATAAAAAATTAAAATATAGTGCATTTCCCTATAATTGAAAGTACCTAAATAAACAGTAGATTATTGATGCAAACTATAGGAAAAAATAAATATTGACATTCAATATTATAAAATACTTCAAGAAAATTGTAGTAATTAACTCTTCAAAGCCTTCTGAAAAATCTTCTATTTTATGACTCCACTGACATGGAATTGGAATCGATATATTAGTACTATCCTCTTCTAATTCAGAATTTGAAGATTCGTAACTATCTAAACAACTCTAATAATTTATTGCTTTATCACCATCGTCGGAAAAATCCATAGATTTGTCATTTAAAAATTTACATATTTCCTCCTCGGAAAGTGAACGCGTTCTTTTAGCAATAACTACAAAAATAAAACAGAGAGGCATAAAAACCCTTGACAGAATATCTCCCATAAAATCCCAACCCAAGCGAGAGGAGAAACTATAAACAATCACTCCAAAATGAGTTAAAGAGCTCTTTAACCACTTAACTTAATAATTTTCTTTGCTATCCAATTTGCAATCCCCTTCTGTTTTGGAAAGCGGTTGTCGTTTTTATTCATCTCGGAAGGCATACAATACTTGAGATGTTTATGGATTCTAGGTAATTTTTGTGTAAAATTATAAAGATAATTAATGATTAAATTTTAGTTTTAAGACCAAAAATGCGATAATTCGATGCACGAGTATTCACGGGCTGGTAAGTTAAGCGGTTAACACATGCTTCTATTTACACTCGCCAGCACGTGTTTCTGTTTATATCTCAAAAATCAAATAATTCACAGACACGTGGCCGACTACAATCTGACCTCGGAGAGAGAAATACTAATGTACGGGACCAATCTTTTGGAAGAAACATGGAATAGTAACGCCATCTGATAGAAAAACATTTTGTTCCAAAAGCCAAACGCATATATGCGGCTCCCGGCCCACAGCAGCAATTTCGCCTTAACGCAAGTATGCGGCGCTCGGCCCTGAGATGAGTCAAGCTGAAACGCACATATGCGGCGCTCGTGCCGAAGGGGTTTAGCAAGCACATGTCTCAAACATACCTTTCTACCAAACATAAACCTAACCTAAGTGAAATTCCACCAGAAGGAATTTTTTCATCAATTCGTAGGTATATATTTTTTTATAAAATTCATTTTAAATGTTCAGATTTCCTTGTTTATTTCAAATGTTTTATTAGAACTATTATTCACTTCAAAATTTTCTGATAAAATACCAAATTTAATATGTCTTATCTCGTCTGACAAAATTTTTAAGAGCAATACTTTTCCAGCATTTATTGAATTGCAGGTGAACTTTTAATCTAATGCGACATTTGAAATGACTTCAAGAAATGCATTCTCGTTCATACATTATGGTAATTCAGCCTTCTCGCTGCAAATTTCTTTTTCCAATACGCATGAGAG
Organism: Araneus ventricosus; assembly: GCA_013235015.1. Taxonomy (NCBI): domain Eukaryota; kingdom Metazoa; phylum Arthropoda; class Arachnida; order Araneae; family Araneidae; genus Araneus; species Araneus ventricosus. The sequence goes on along the minus strand of BGPR01011712.1, from coordinate 23,029 downwards.
TTGCAGCTGAATTGAAATTCATTACCTCTCTAGAAATTTAACGCTTCTTTAAACTTGACATTTTTCCAAGGAAAGAAAAAGTTTGTTGTAAAGTGTAATACTGTAGGTAGTAGAAAGGCAATCATACTAGATTATAAATTGAAGAAAACAGTTTTCTTTGAGTTTTCCTTTCTTCATGTTTCTACTTTTGAAAATACGTTTCCGTCGCTTTTTTTGACGTCCCCACTACAGTCACAAAGTGAATCTTTTATTTCAAAAGCCCCCGACTAGTACCCAATGGAAAAGTAAGAAGTCAGAAAAGAAAGTTTGAAAGAGACTGCGAAGAAAAAATCAGATAAAAAGCTTTTCAGGCGATGGAAACAGAAATTCCCAATTCCCTTTGGGAATGTGGTGTTTCGTAACACAGATCAATTCGTGAGTATATATATATATGTTTATAAATTTCACTTTAATAAGTTACAGAGATAGTTTTTTTAAAATTGTTACACTTCATTGTGTTTACTTGTTCTCTTTGTAATGCCATTACGTGATTGATGAGTCGTTTTATTGTAATAGAAAAATCTTTCGTGGAAGGTTATTATTCAACCAACCAATGATTAAAGCGTTGACTGCCATAAGCCACGTCTTTGAAACTCATATCTTCTATCTAATTAGGTAACATTTTCTCTACTATCTCTTAACCTTCCAGCGGGCGCGCTTACGCAAATTTTACGACATATCGTGCATCGTATTACATATATATCGTGTTATTTTACAAAGATAAACGCAACTTTTATTTATGTTATCTGTATTTATTAGTCTAATAGTAAACAAAGATTTTATAAATAAAACTGCACTTAAATATTGTTGCAAAAGTCTCACTATGGGTGTATGGTTTAAACAGTCCAACACGCAGGATAATGGAGAATGAAGGTTTATTCACAAGTGTGCAGGAAAACACGTAGCACTGGTACAGGACACAATAATTCTTGCACAGATTACCAATGTAAACAGACAACGATTCACAGGTAATAACAGTTCAGCACTTTGATATTTAACAACACAAACAGTTAGCAAATAACTAGCAACGACAATAACTGCACTTTCAATAGCGCTCAGCTCACCCGCTTACTAGCTCGCACAGCAGATAGGACTCCAAAGACGTTCGCGCTCCAAGGCGATCCTAGTCGATCAACAACACCCTCCGTCGTCCAAGCGCTCTCCTTATATAGTTTTCCCCGGCAGGCCATGACGTCACATGGAATTATCTAGCACATTCGTGGCGTATCTTCTCTCCTAATAGAAATATCGAGAAGATTCCAGCACCTTTGAGATCCCATATTTCGTCGCCAAAGTCGCCAAGTTTGTCGCCAAGGTCGGGGAACCAGACGTGGCTGCTGCTAGCCATCCCATACTTATCCCTGCAAAACTCTCTTCCCAACCATAAGACTCATATTGCTGGGAAGCGACTTTCCATGTTTGTAACAATATATAAAATAACGATATAAATATGTGCATATCTATATATATATATAACGATATATATAGATATGCACAATGCAAGTATCTCTTGCAAACACGCGCCCGCTGGAAGGTTAACCTTCCAGCGGGCGCGTCTGCAGTGGCGTAGCTGCTAGTTTTGCCGCCAGGGGTGAACCTGCAATATACCGCCCTTCCTTTACAAGTTACACAGGGGCCAAAAACCTCAAAATAAATATAATAATAAATTAGGGGGAAATGTTTTTTTTATATTAGTAATGAAATTCGTCGTTCGCGGACTATCTCTGCAAATAGATTGCAAAATCGTGGGTTCCAACTGCCGTCTTTCTTTCACTTATCGGCTATTACCGACAAAAAGAGGGTACAACATCGATATACAGCGCATCACTGGCGAGATTTTGTAATATTGGCGACTTTTTGGTTAAAGTTAAGTTTAAGGTATGGAAATTCTCGTTTTTTGGAATTTTAAAAGGAACCCCCTAGATTCCTAACATTCAATGAAAAAGCGAGGCTACGAGCTTCCCGCTTTGCTGAAAGCGTAGCCATTGATGTTTTTTTTAAGTTTAAAAAATTTGCCCGGAATGCGTACGCAAAAGAACACTAAAATGTTCAACAAAACAGTCGCCATGTTTGATTAGGCAACACAACCGACGCCATGTTTGTTTACGGAATAAAAAAAGTCGCCAAAATAGCAAAATATCGCCAGTGATGCCGTATATCGAAGCTCTTCCAAAAGGAGAAAGTAAGAATTAATTACATTTGTTTTTTTATATATATAATGATTGAGATAGGGCCTCTGCTCTTAATTATAAAATTGTTTTCCTGCCGTTCTTTAGCTATAAAATTGATTTTGCCGCCCTCTCCGCCACCCCTCAGCTACGCCACTGGGCGTAAGCAGGAGATACTTATATCGTGCATCGTATTACATATTTATACCGTGTTGTTTTACAAAAATAAATGCAACTTTCATTTATGAAATCTGCATTTATTAGCTTTATACTAAACAAATATTATATAAATAAAAATTGCACTTAAATTTGAAAAAGAACGATATAAGTACGCAATACGATGCACGATATAAGTACGCAATACGATGCACGA
>BGPR01011712.1:0-20424 GCA_013235015.1 Araneus ventricosus | reverse complement strand
TATAGATACTCAATACGATGATAGGTATGCTGCTGATACGATGTAATTAGCAACTGCTGTTACGATGCACGATGTAATTATGCATTACGATGCACGATGTGAAGTATGCATTTACGATGCATGATGTGGCAGGTATGCATTACGATGCATGATGTGATATGCATTACATTGATGCATGATGTGATATACGTTACGAGCACGCGACTACTGGAAAGTTAACCCTTTGCACTCAAAGTGTTCTACTCTCTTAATGCGCCATTCTAGACGGTGCATCATTTTAATGTTTCTTGATTTCAGGTAAAAAAAGTACTTACAAATTGTAAAAAAGTCTCAGAATAATTTTTCAAGAAAACAGACTTGCACAAGTTTTACATTTTCGAAGCACTAAAACCAGCCTTGTAATAAGTGGTGTGCATCTAATTACTTTTTTTGAGTGCAAGGTTAACTATAGATGAGAAAGAAGGTCATCTCATTAGGTGGAAAAGGTAGATTACAGACGTAGTCATGGAGTAGAGATTGTTAACACTATAAAAAAATTAACTTTATTGATCAAATATACGATACTTAAAGCAACATTTGGACATTTGTCGTCACATTTAAGTAGGTCTCTGAATTATTTAATACTAGAGTACGCGCTCGAGGTCTTGCCCGTGCCATCCATGACTTCAACAAAATGAAAAAAAAATTTTCCCTGACATGAAAAGTTTTGAAAACAAAATGAAACAAAGATACACATTATTTGGTTGCAAACAATTACAGAGTACGTTAATCCAAAACTGATATTAAAAATTGCAACGTTAGACAGCAAATGGAAATATGCGAGACAAAGGGATCTATTCTAGGTACCCCGGTTGGAGATTTAGGAGGTACCACTTTTCCCGGCCATTAACTTGGAAAGTGACGTCTCCCAACCAACTCAAACTCAAAATGAACTAAACATGTCAAGACACTGGCGAAAATTATTGAGCCATTCATATAAAGATTTACCAACGTCCTACGTTCATGCCAGCCAGTAAATTACAACAATCTTTCTTCTCGCTGAAGCTCGCTAGAAATAAACTGTTTCAATGATCAGGAAAAAATTAATTAAAGAAAGGCTTGAAAAGGTATTTTAGCAGTTCTTGTTGTAAATCAAACAGAAACGTTCAAGTTGTAAAGCTAGAAAAAAAATTAAAATTGGTAGTGTTATGCAGAATGCAAATGGATGCAAAATTTTAAGAAATCTAAATGAAAAAATAACATTGACTATTTTATAGTAAATTCTTATATTGAGAATTCAAAACCAACTTCATTAGAAAGAAAATTGTTTGTTCTTTTTTTCCGATGGTGCATCTATTTTCTTCTTGATCAACAAACAGATTCTTCAGAGAAATAAATGCAAAAAAAACTACTTAAAACAACACAAAATATGAAGTAAAAAATTTTCAGATTTTAAAATTCCGGCTTCTAGAGTGCATTGAGTCACCATTAAGATTACCTGTACCAAATTTCAAGGCTTTAGAATTTTATATATTCGTCTGGACATCACTTTTTTTTTTTTACACAAACATTGCTTTATAAGTATAGATTATTATTTCACAAATTTTGTCTTTAGGTCTGCAGCAGTATTTTGTGTATTTAGAAGATCAATTTCACGGCAGATGACAAATAAAATGCATAACCTCTCGCAATGCGATTAATTTCTTATCCTAGTTAGATGACACCTCACATTTGGATATTTTGTATTATTTCCAATCTATTTAAGATGGTTAAGGATATTTCAGACATTTAAGCGTGGTGAGTGATAATTTGTGATAACTACGCAATACGATGCACGATATAACTACGCAATACGATGCACGATATAACTACGCAATACGATGCACGATATAAGTACGCAATACGATGCACGATATAAGTATGCAATATGGTGTACGATATAAGTATCTCCTACATACACGCGACTACTGGAAAGTTAACCCTTTGTACTCGAGCTGCTACTGTCTGTCGCCATTCTAGACGGTGCATCATTTTAAAGTTTGTTGATTTCGATGGTTGAAAAAAGTACTTACAGAGTTGTGAGAAGTCTCAGAATAAATTTTCAGGAGAAACGAACTTGCACAAATATATTTTTTTACGTTTCGAAGCACTAAAACCAGCCCTTGTAATAAGTAAATAATTATGCATCTAATTACTTTTCTGAGTGGAAAGGGTTAATTATAGATGAGAAAGGGTCATCTCATTAGGTGGAAAGGGTGAATTTACAGACGTGAGTCATGGAAGTAAATTGTTAACACTTCATAAAAAAATTAACTTTGACAGTCAAATATAAGATACATAGAAGCGACATTTGTCGTCAGATTTAATGCCAAAAAGTATGTCTCTGAATTATTTAATACTAGCAGTACGCCCTCGGTCTTGCCCGTGCCATCATGACTTCAACAAAATGAAAAAAAAGAACGCCCACAATGACACGAAAAAGTTTTGAAAACAAAATAAAAACAAAAGATACACATTATTTGATTTTTAGGAAAACAGTACCGAGTACGTTAATCTAAAACAATATTAAAAAATTGCAACGTGAAAATCATTATTAGACATCAAGCGAAATATACCAGACAAAGAAACATGTCAAGACACTGGCGAAAATAATTATTGAGTCATTCAGTTAAAGGTTATGGCATCCCCTGCGTTCTTCGCCGCCAGCCAATGAAATTGCAACAATGTATTCTCCAAACGGAGAATGTCGCTCCGGTGAATGTCTCGCTGAGAAGCTCGCTAGTAAATAAACTGTTTGAACTGATAAGGGAAAAATTAATTTAAAAAAAAAACGGAAGAAGGTATTTTAACGGTTCTTGTTTTAAATACGACAGAAACGTCCCGGATAAAAGCTGGAAAAAAATTGAAATTGATAGTGTTATTGGAACGTCGTATGCAAAAATGTTAAGAACTCCAAATGAAAAATTAACATAAAAGTGACTATTTTTTAATAAAGTCTCAAAATTCAGTAAATTACGTTAGAAATTCCAAACCAACTTCATTAGAAATAAAATTGTTTGTTCTTTCCGATGGTGTATCTATATTTCTTCCTACGATGATCAAAACCGATTTTATTGAGAAATAAACGCAAAAAATAACCCCAAACAACACAAAATGTTAAATAAAAACTTTTCTAGATTAAATTTTAAAATTCCGGCTTCGAGGTGCATTGAGTCACCATTAAGACTACCTGTCTGCCAAATTTCAAGGCTGAAAGTGCTATATATTCGTCTGGACATCAGACACACTCAAACATTGCCTTTTATAAGTATAGATTATTATTTCGCAGCAGAATTTTGTCTTTTGTTGTTGTTGTTGATAATTTCCGAACATCAGCAGAGCTAAATCAGGTCCATGAGCCTGTGCATCCTAAAGAAATCCAAAGTCAATAAAGGATTAGAAACAAGATCCTGTTTGGAAAGCCCCAGGCATGCAAGACTATGATCAGGTGTGGTCTTTTAAACAGGTCTGTAGCAGTATTTTATTGTTCTTAAGTCAATTTCGGCGAAAAACAAATAAAATGCATAACATTAACCTCTCGCGATACAATTTTATTTAACCTCCTAGTTAGGAGACACTTCCCATTTAGGATATTTTGTATTAATTCAATTTATTTAAGATGGTAAAGGATACTTGAGACATTTAAGCGTGTGTAGGTGATATTTGTATTTAAAATTAATTTTTACTTTGACTTAATTACGGATGCAAATAGCAAAAATTCTGTAAAAGACCGTTGTTGTAGGTGAACAGGTTAAAACCGAAAAGAAGTCCCGTTTCTTTGCAATGAATGAGAATAAAAGATACACAGAAATTAATTAAACCCAGGCTACTTCTCATACAAAAAACGATAAAAGAATATTTTGAATGATTTTCTCATTAAAAAAGAATTTCAGGATGAAATTCGATTATTCGATTAACCTTCCAGCGGGCACGTGTATGCAAGAGAGTCTTGCATTGTGCATCTTATTCCATATTTGTATCATTCTTTTATAAATTCAAATGCAATTTTCATTTATAACATCTTTGTTTACTATTAAGCTAATAAATACAGATAACAGAAATAAAAATTGCATTTATTTTTGTAAAATAATACGATATATACGTAATACGATGCATGATATCTCATAAAATTTGCGTAGGTGCGCCCGCTGAAAGGTTAAGTGGTTTTATTTGACTAGTGCATAAGCAATCTCCCAAAAATCAAGAGCAATTTGAGATGTTTACAGAAGAATCATCGTATTATAGAAGAAGTATCTTAGAGAATTGTTTCACTTATTTTCGAAAAACAGAAATGCTTTATATTGGAGACGTTTTTTAACCACTTAACTGAATAGTTTTCTTTGCTATCTAATAAGATGACCCCTCTTGTTTTAGAAAGGGGCTGTCGTTTTCATTCATCTAAGAAGGCATATGATACTTAAGATGTTTATGGATCCTACATATTTTTTGCGTCAAATTATAAAGCTAATTAATGATTCAATTTTAGTTTATAAGACTAAAATTTCGATAATTCGATGCACGAGTATTCTCGGACTGTTAAGTTAAGCGGTTAATTTCAAATGCAGCAACGCCAAGGCTAATGGCTTTAGGTGGAGAGTACACGCGTCCTACGTTAAATAGTAATAACCACAAAAAATTGATCACAATAAAATGATAAAATATCCGACTCCCTAAAATCATGAGAATATATCGTCATTAAATTTTTGATCATAAAATTTGGTTTTAAAGATCGTTTCAGATAACGGTTTTAATCAATAGAATTTAACCAGTCATTTTCCCAGCCGTTTTTAAAACGTATTTGCGATGTTATTCGTTTTTACGATGTATATATTTAGAAGTTTTTACCTTTTTCTCAGACCGTTAGGAACGTAAATATTTTTAAAGTTTAATACTATTAGCTCCTTTTTTAGTTTATTCTATAAGTAGTAAATCTGGATGATGAAAATTTTCAATTTTATTATCCAGATTCGATTTAATTTCGATTAATTAAAATGGCTAATATACATAAGCTGAAAAGTTAAATTATATCTTTACCTGTACCCTGTATATTTCTATCATGAGTTTAGAGCATTTATTCAAATAATGTATATGATGCAATGCAAAACCTTTATTTGATTGCCCAAAGGGTACAAATATGGATCCGCTGTTATATCGCCAAAATCTCAACCTCCGAATCAATATCTGACTCAATGATCCGCTATGTTTGTCGAGACAAATGAAAGATTCATTTAAGCTGCGGATCAATCAGGCTTTCTATGGTGTTTATCATGGAGAAGAGTTCTCCGCAACGTTCCACAGCTCATTTGCGCAAATTAAATCCATCATTGCGCGTAATCAAAATCATGTACTTAATACCAACATTTAAATAATTTTAACATGTGGATGGTTTATGATATAAGTGAACCAAGTCCATGTTCTGTCTATTTTTCGCTAACACTGTCATGGTAGTGCAGAAATGTTATATTTTCTATGTAATAAAGATTCAAGTCCATAGATCAATTTGATATATGGACTTGATCAAAATGATCTATGGACTTCATCAAATTGATCTATGGACTTCATGAAATTGATCTATGGACTGTCGATCAGGAAGGAGGCCGCGGTGGCCTAGTGGTAAGGTCTCGGCTTTGGGGCCGGAGGGTTCCAGGTTCGAGACCCGATTCCACTGAAGATCCGTCGTGTATGGGGCCTGTTGCACGCTAAATCATACGTAGTGGCCAAACGTCCTCCCGTTGGTGTGGCGTGGAAGTTTGGAGAGGGGGGTGCCAGCTCAGGTGTTGTCCTCGTCATCTGACCGTGGTTCAAAATTACGAGGTCCGTCCCAAAATAGCCCTCGTGTTGCTTCAAAACGGGACGTTAATATAACTAACTAACTAACTAACTAACTAACGATCAGGAAGCGAGAACAGCTAGAAGAGAGTCCACTGTTATTTTAAATGCAGCTGATAAACTTTGATATCTGTTTTATCAGAAGTGAATCGCATGGACTTGGGTCGTTTTAACTCTGAACCCTCAAAATATGCCTTCACTGATGGCTTTTATGCATTTCAGGAAAATATAAACTTTTAAATGCATGTTTCAGTATTTTACAAAATTGCTGAATATTTGGCGTATGTTCCGTGTTAAAAATCTGCGGAACTAAAGCCGAACTTTCATTTCCACATCGTTGATCTTGATAATGGAGTAATCCTACCTCGTTATCATGACTAGTCAATAATCATTATAACCTTATCCATTTCAGTTGTGCAGGCGAGTGTTTACTCATTAAATAAGGTTTAAATCCAAATACGACTGAATACATTAAATAGTACAGATTTTTTATATTTTCACTTCAACTGTGCAGGCAAGTGATTATTTGTTCTATTAGATATTAAATTCAAATACGCTTAGAATACAGTAAATAGTTCATATTTATACGAATAATTCGAGTAGGGGGTTGGTATCTAGAAGTTCGAACACACGCGATTTCATCGCCAATATGGTTACCTTAGGAATTCAGCAGATTAGTTCCATTGGTAATTCATCGGCTAGATCGCTTACGTCATGGCAAGCGTTTCGCGTTTTTGAGTTGTTTACATACTACGTGGATTTTTATAAAACTTAAAAATATTTATTAAATATTTCATTAAATAATAAAATATATTTTAATTAGGATTATTTCAATTAGTAAAATGACAAATAGAACTTGGTTTATTTAGTGATTATGTATTTTTCCGATCACATAATTGAGAGATTTTTTCTTTGTCTTTATAATAAAAATCGTTTGCATGGAATTTTTGATGTTGCTTGGTCATATTTTAGAATTCATCATTTGGAATGCTGTCTTCACATGCGCAATGGTTTCCTTGATGCGCAGCATTGTTCATTTTTCTTCTATTAGATTATTATATAGTTATAGCAAATATTAAAACTGAGTAAGTCTTAATTTTTTTACTATTACTTGTTCTGCTGCTTCATAAGAGTAATTAAAAGAAGCTGATTCCTTACATTCACTAAGCTAGCCAAGCTACTAGGTTCCTGCTCTGCTGAAAGCAAAGCCGCTGATGTTTTTTTAAGCTAAAAAAATTGCCCGGTGCCCACTTCAGATGCCGCAGGCATCGCGAGCACAATTTCTCCTGCTTCAAAAAAGTAATTAAAAGAAACAGATTCCTTACATTCAATGAGCTAGGAAAGCTAGTAGTTCTGTTGAAATTTTACATTTAAAACTGGAGATAGTGCAACGACAAACCACAAACGCAAATGGGTTCGAAAAAAGCTTGAACTTTAAACGATTAGCTTTCAACTGTGACCGATGCACGTTTATTTACCATTAGCATCCATCTTGATTGGCGACTTGGCGCCGTTTTAAATAGAGTGTGTTCCAACTTGTAGATTTCAACCGAGTAGGAGAGAGTGGAGTAAAACAGGGTACTTTGATTTTGGCGTTATTAATTATCCTTTCTAGTAGGCCGCGGTGGCCTAGCGGTAAGGTCTCGGCCTTGGGGCCGGACCCGATTCCACTGAAGATCCGTTGTGTATGGGGCCTGTTGCGCGTTAAATCATACGTAGTGGCCAAATGTTCTCCCGTTAGTGTGGCGTGGAAGCTTGGAGAGGGGGTGCCAGCTCAGATGTCGTCCTCGTCATCTGACCGCGGCTCAAAATTAGGAGGTCCGTCCCAAAATAGCCCTCGCGTTGCTTCAAAACGGGACGTTAATATAACTAAACTAACCTCCTTTCTAGTGGACAAATTCTGAAATATGCTTCCACTAGTGAAGAAAAAAGAATGGTCTTAGTTGCCATGTTGATGTTGCTGAATTCACTTCGTATGTGAATGTTTATTTGTTTTAAGACGTCAACTCTCCAATGTTCGTTTGTTTTCAAACTATCCTTACTTATTAATCATTACAATTAAAAAATTATATTTAGTTCAGCTTATTATATGTTTACTTAAGGATTTATATCCTATCAAACAATTAAGATTTAGTAAAATAATTGAATGGTACTATTTCGTTTTTCATAACCTGTGCACTCGGGGTAAAACCGGGTACTTCTAGTGGGGTAGAACCGGGTACTTCTAGTGGGGTAAAACCGGATACTTATTGTGGGGTAAAACCGGATACTTATTGTAGGGTAAAACCGGATACTTATTGTGGGGTAAGACCGGGTACTTATTGTAAGGTAAAACCGGATACTTATTGTGGGGTAAAACTGGGTACTAGAGGAAACTACGGATACCCAACCCAAGAGGAATTTCTTAGATTGTGAGATAGTTGGTAGTTTGTGAGGGCCTTTCCTATTTGACCTTTGAGTTAAATGATCTGATGGAAAGCATTTCCAATTTATTCCGATTTCCAATATTTTCTTTTTTTGTGATAATCTCAAATAATATTACAAAGAATTATTTTAGTCAAAATTTTAAAAAGAATTGAAATTTATTTATTCCATTATTTCCTCGCTTGCAAGTAAACGATTTTTATTCATTTTTTCTCATATAAAATTAAAAGTCTTTTGCTCGAAGTCTTTGCAATCGTTTGGTTTTATTTAACGCATCGTTATTTCGACTTAGTTCGTCTCTTAGTTAGCTTGAATTTTTAAAAAGGAAAGAATTACTTAGAATGCATTTTTCTTCTTTTGCTTTTGAATTTGTTTATTTTTCTTCTTATGTTTTTGGATTTGAATCATTTAAAATGTAGAAGAACCCAGTAAGTCTAGTACGTTTTACCAATTTCTTGTTTTGTACATTTGTTAGATTATTACATTTCATTTTGTCGCTATTCTGTTCTAATGTAATTTCCAAACCAGCAGTGCTTCACAGCGATAGTGACATTAGTAGGTTTCCTATTTCATTCCTACAACTTTTATCGCTAATTTAGATTCGAATTTTGCAAATATCTTTTAAATTGAATATCTTTATTCTTAAATTGTCAACTATTGTAATTATTGTTAAATTTAAAAACATCCTTTTTCTTAAATTGTCAACTATTATAACTATTGTTAAATCTTAAAAAATTGTTTCATTCTTAAATTGTCTCATAAAATAAAAATTTATGCTACTTTTCCACTGAAAATCTAGTTTTCCCTAATTTCTCATAGAGTTAACATGTGCACCCGGTTGGACTTTTTCTATAAAAAAATAAATAGTAAAAAAAGTAGTAAAACTATGATTTTTCCCGAAACATATATTGTACTCTGATAAATAATGAATATTTTAGTAAAATTTGAGAAGCTCTATGTCGAATAGTTTAGCTCCAACAGGCCTTTGAGTCTTAGGTGCCCGGTTTTACTCCACTTTCCCGTACTTATTTGGATTGTAATGGAGTCTATTCACTTGATGCTTCTTCAGTTGAGAAGTGCAATTGTGCATGTAAATTAACTGCACGCTGTATTGTGACGCCACATCTTGTCTCTTCTGAAAGATGCACCAATGGATTTCGAAACTAAAATGGCACTAGTCGCCTCCCGCGACCAGCTGCTTACCTGTGATTATTAATAGCCTGTGTGGCTATTGCCTGCAAACTGGCGAAATAAATTGGAGATTGTAGAGACTGAGGGACTCTGCCAAAGTTTCTTTTTCACAATATATCTTGAAAACGGTGGGCAATGGGGGACAGGCAACCTTTGATGACATATCTAGACGTCATAAACATTCATATGAAATAAAAGTTGTCGAAATCGGTCCAGTGGTTGGGGCTGGGGGGGATTGTCTGGAAATTTTTCCCCATAGAGTGGAGAAGTATTTTTTCGATTTCCCTAGAAAATGGAGGGTGGTGGGAGGCAGGAGATCCTTGATAACATATCTAGGGGGCATAAGCTTTCACATGACATAAAACTTGTCGGAATCGATTCAGTAGTTGAGGCTAGGGGACTGACCTTCCGGTTTTGTCAATTATTTTAACTATACAGATGTATCACGTGACCATGAATTTTCTGATTGGAACCAGTGATAAACTCGATCTCAATTCAGAACATTCGCAGAGTAAGGTCAAGGGAGAAATGGTGCACACCTTTAAATGGCTGTAGAATAGAATATACAGAGCGAAGGTGAAAAGAAATGCATGTAAAGGAAAGAAAATGTAAAATTGCATTGCGAAGTTAAATGCAAGGGTTGCTTGGTGCAGATTTTAGGAATTTCATATAAACTCCTTAATTGCACGATATATGAATTTTTATAACTCAAACTAAGGCTCTTCGTGAGGCACTACGAATACGTTCATGAGAAGCCGCCGGATAAGTAAGGGGGTCTCGCTTCCCGGAGGGTACAATGATGATTGGGGCTTGCCCTCTGCCGGTAATAGTACGTGCCTTCTACGCGAGGGGCCGTTGTCAGTGATGGCCAACCTCAGCACTCGAGCTGTCGCAGCAATTGTTATTCAGATGCACCGCACGGCTTAGCTCCAGGTCGGTGCGTTTCGATATGAATACCTCAAACAAAATTTAAAAAGATCAGAAACTCTTCTTACAGTTGCAGCAAAAAATGATATTTGGAATGCACTACCAAAGCTTTTCTGTTTGGCACTGAGGGCAAAAAATACGTAAAAAGTATCACAAAAAAGTTACATTCTGACTGCATTACATTTACAATGAAACAGTTAGTGTTATAATCTAAGTTCGCATAATTTCAAAAGTTATGGGCAGAATTTGCATGATTAATAGGAATATAAGGTCATCAAAACAAACAAATGGTATGCATTATTTTAAACTGAAGCTTTCACGCGTAATTAGTTTAAAGTTAATGAATCATTCACACTCATGATAACCATTTACCCTCACGGCATTAAAGATCTTATCCTTGAAAGTAGTCTGGAATATAAATCTAAAACAAGAAATAAATCACTTTTTATTGAGGCATATATGGAAACTAAGGGCTTTTTTCTATTAATTTGTCCAAATGATTTGACTCCCTATCCTTCCTGTTTTTCCTCCTTCTCTTTGGCCTTCCTTTTCGAATACAGATGTCGCCAATGGTTCTAGTCTTTCTTTATTCACAGAAAAAGGTGAATTACTTATTTAGGCTGGAAGTTCGCGTTGGTTTGTAATAAAATGAGAACATTTTATCTCTCTCTTCTAAGCGTGGGGTAAGTTTATTTTTATGAAGGTTGTTATTCAGCCCGATGGCTAATATTTTTAAATCAATCTTATTAGCGTTTTTATGTTTGTGTTTGGTTTTCCTTTTCCTTTTAAAATAATGCTTATTTGATGGTATTGATCTCCTTTGTCTTTTGTTGGGAAATTTCGGGCTAAGAGAAGCTATATTTGGCGTAATGCAAGCTTCTTACAGAAAAATTTCCCAAATATTTTGAATCCACTTCGATTATAATGCTTAGCCCTTGATAAAGTGGACTAGAATGGATTCCTTGTTTGTTTAATTTGTTTCTCTCGGAGTATTTTTCTTAGTTTTTTGCTTTCTTTATTGAATGATTTTGATTTCCATTTAAGATCCATGTCATGTTGTAAGCATATAAAAAAAGTAAATTCAAGATAATCGTATTTACATTCTGGAACTGCAAGGGAAAAACTCAAACCTTAAACCATTCAAAAATATACTCAGCTGACTAATGAAACTTTTCATTCGAAACAACTCAGAAATAAAATGCTATTTAAACAATATTTAATTTAATTTTTCATATTGCAGCAGCTTCAGAATACAAAAGAAATTTCTTTCAATCCATAGGACCGTATATAATATTTAAACGTTAAAATTTACCACCCTGACATAGTTAAAAATTTTGTAAACGTCAGTTTTTCTCTGTGTTTCATTTTATTTTATTCATTACTACAATTTCTACAAAACTTCCTCGATAAAATTTGTTGCTTTTTGCATTCTTGATTGAATTATTTTTCCAATGATGTACAGTTTCATGATATTACTCCAAAGAAAGGGATGTTGTGAGCCATCCAAACTCAGAAATATACTTTTCCCTAGAGGTTTGCATGATTTGGGGCAGCGTTATAAGTGCCATTAAAAAGATCTAATCAAGCAAGAAAGAAAAACTAACAAAGAACAGATGAAAAAGTAGACACCTCGATAGTTAGATAAATTGAACAAAGATGGAAAGAAATAAATTAGAAAGGGCGGAGAAGGTTAATGAAAATTAAGTGGGGGACAAATATTTCTAAGAAGCCATCCTGCTGTAAAATTGTTAGAAATCTAATTATCTCATAGGATTCCTTGGGGGGGAAAGCCCAGGTCGGTCTTTCTTCTGAGAGGAATAAATAGAGATAAGAGCAACTTTTTCTTCACTTTGTGCAATTTAGTTCCGCTCGAATCACCACGATATAAAAGCCATGAAGCCTATTGCGTGGCTGCAACATAAACCAGACTTCTGTTGCAATGATCTAAGTATCCTCTTCCTGTTTCTGCGGCCTTACTGCATGCCAGAAACACAGTGAGCTTCTGCCTCAGCAAAAGCTTTTAAAAGAAGTTGTTAGATATCATTAGCCTCATGTCCCCATGAGGGGACTTATGCTTTATTGCGTCCACGGACGTGGTTGCTTAAGCTGTTTGTGCCAAGCTAGGGGGGATGTAATGATTCAGACGGCTTTCTTACGATGAACATATACCCCGAGTCCAAATTCGGAACAGACGAATAACTTGTATATATGTAGTTCGGAGAGACATTTTCAATGCAATCAGAGGGGAACTCACTTTTATCCCCACGGCACTTTTAGCGTCGAGAAATGAAATTATTGTTTTAGAAAGATTTTTAACTATTACTTAGCTTTCTTATATTTTAAAACTAATTTGCGTTTAACCCTCTGACTACTAAGAGTTATCAAAATCTGAGTACAGTTGTATACGGAGGATTGTCTACTAATTGGTCTGTGGAATGGATTCGTCCGGCCCGTTCCCCCTTTTCTTCTCACTACTGGTGTGGAAGATATGAATGACAGGCCATTCATCTCTCAGAGTCCCTTTAATGACCACTCGCCCAACTACCTTCTCCCCCCTTTTGGAACAGGAACAGGCCGAAATCCGCCCCACTAGCATAGAAGTCGCATGACCAGTTACGGCCTGCTTAGGAGTCAGAATGTTAAATTAAAATGCCTTTACACATTGTACAATTGGGTGCATTTACGGCTTCGGGAACCAATTATCATTTGAGGTATTTCGTTTTCGCTATCATAACTGTAAGAATGCAAAGTTAGCTATGCAAAACTGAAAGAATTCTAATCCATCGTGCAAAGGACTGTTTATAATGCAATTATTTATTTTGGAAAAACGCAATTTTTAATTTTTTTTCGAAATTTATTGTGAAAGTAGTCTGTGATAACGACTATATCTCAATTGTTCATTTGGGATATGATTCCAGTTTGTTTAACAGCGTGAGACATAACAATATATTGTTTAGCAACGGATTCGGGAACCCTCCGCGCTTTTGCGCATGCGCCGGGCGGAGTTATTTTCATCAAAATAGAGGGAAAGTGAAGAATGGAAGGGTGATGTTTACATTTTACTGATCGTGATCTAACAAAGAACTCCGTAAATGCGCTCATATAACTCATTGCCTGACACCCCTTTCCGGTGTAAAATCGTCCAATAGTGGTAGTCTCGGAATCCGTTGCTGAACAGTACCTCACCCTTTTGAAGAGAGCGTATTACAGCTCTTCAATTTTCTATTACTTAGTGGCAAACCACGTTAACTTTCCAGCGGGAGCGCTTATGTAAATTTTACGACATATCGTGCATCGTATTACATGTATATATCGTGTGGTTTTACAAAAATGAATGCAACTTTTATTTATGTTATCTGTATTTATTAGCCTAATAGTAAACATATATTTTATCAATAAAATTGCAATTAAATATAAAATAACGATATAAATATGTAATACGATGCACAGTTTAAGTATCTCTTGCAAACGTGCGCCCGCTGGAAGGTTAACAAGAAAGCAACGAGATGTATCATTAAGCCGCGATAAATAGTCCTGAATATGATCCTAATGCACGGGGTTGTCATAATTAAAGTTCGCCAATTGAGAAGGCCCTAGAGTCGGTAAAAGGGCTGAAAACGAAACAAAATTTCATTAGCATGTAGTACAAGTGGAGGCGATCTATGAAAGCGAGAAAAATGAATAATAAGAAAAAAAAATTAGTCGTGGCACTGCGCCAATAGCTGAGGTGATTTTTGCTGATTAGTAGTATTATTATTATTGAAACAAAATTGAAAAGTTCATTTCAGATTTTTTAAATTTAACCCCTTAATTGTCGCATTTCTTTGCTATCTAATAAGATGACCCCCCTCCTTCTGTTTTGGAAAGGGGTAGTCGTCTTTATTAATCTAAGAAGGCATAGAATACTTGAGATGCTTATGGATTCTACATAATTTTTATGTCATATTATAAAGCTAACAATGATTAAATTTCAGTTTATAAGCCTAAAACTGCGATAATTCGATGCTCGTCGATATGACGGGAATGACCGTTAAGGGGTTAACTAAAAATGCTACTAAAATTCAATTATTAACATACAGTAGAGCATTTCATAGAGCGCGTCACTTGTATCCTATTCCATTTTTTTTTCTTTTGTAACCATAGAATAGACAAACCTTGATTATAACAACCTTATATGTAAAAATATTTGATAACTGTGAAAACGTTGAACCTTAAATAATATTAGTTGGTGTTGTTCGTATACACTTGCACTTAATAGGGAAGCTATTGAATCATCATCTCAGACTCTTTTTAGCTGCATAGAATAGCTTCCTAATCCGCTGTAATGTCTTAGAAATAAAAGCTATGTTTTTAAAATATCACAGGACATTTATTTACAGACACAAGACGATACAAATTAACATTTAACATAAAAAACAAATTTAGAATAATAAAATATTTCTTGAGTTATCAAAATTAAATTAGCCCAGAAGAAAATTCAATATCAATCAACTTCAGTCCGTTACATAAAATCAGAATCTTGCCGTCATCCTAAAATTTTAAAAAATATAGCATATCAGCTTAATTTAAGCAATGAACCTTATGCATGTGACGTCACATCCTCCGACACGTGACCTGCCGGCGGCAGCCATCGGTCAGTCTTAAACAGCTGACTCAGAACTGCTTTTATTTCTAAGTCACTTATAGGCCGATCGTTTTGTTTATTCCTCCACAGAAGCCCAAACTGTGCATAAGGTCCATTGGACACCATTGTCACGGCTCCGGTAGAAACACACACTACAGAACACCGAACAGCACTCTCGGCGAAAGGCTCGAAAAGAAAAAATTATTATTTTCATTTTTAATGCAATGGTAAAAGCGTTTTTTAAAGTTTTTTTATATATTACATTTCTTAGACTGTTAATTAGCTTCTTATGACAATTTTAAAAAATATATCACACATCGCTGTTTTAAAAACTGAATCAAACTTAGAAATAACAGAAGTGGCTACCAGAAAAAGTTTGCGTACATATAATAAAAGAATATTTGCAAATTAAAATTGAATTCACTTGCAAACACTTATTTAGTTTCGGTAAGTAAACTTAAAATATTGCATCTTCACGATTTTTGGAAGATGAATTCAGTTAAGAATAAAATGTATTTGAAAGGAAAAGAGATTACTCCTGAAGAAAGGAAGATTATCTTAAAAGTAACGAATGAAGGCAAAACACGTCGGGAAACTGGCTAGATTGTTAGAACAACTCATTTCTCTATACTATACAAAGAATGATCAGTAATTACAATGCATCGAAATCTGTTATCTCAAAGCCAAGTAATGGATGTCCATCTAAGCTGACTAACTGTGAAAAGAGATATTTCTTCAAGTCCATACGTGTAAATACAAGGATTACTGCATTTCAGATTGCGAACCATTTTAGAGAGAGATTTGAAAAAACCTCCTCATGAAGACAACATACGGAAAATTTCGAAAAACCCTAATTATCATGGTGTCGTTGCACTTCCGATATACATGAAAATCGTGGGATTTCCGATTGGGGGGGAGATGAAGCCTCTCTTACCAATTCAAAAAGAGGGGAAAAGAAACTTAAAAATGAAACACTTTTGAAGAGCGCTTTATGCAGCTTAAAATCAAAAGAATCATTTATAAGTCAATATATTAATTGTGATATTAGTGAAGGTTTTTAGTCAGGGATGGGTAACTGTTACATACATAGTCTCGATTAACCGGGTCCCGTTTACATTGAGCAGCAAGAAGAGGTTACACCAGCAATTCTGATAATGACACTAACAAAATAGCGTACCATTGCTGTTAAGAAACATTCCCCCCCTCCCAGAAAAAAAGCTGTCAAGGACTTCTTACAGTTGTCATTCTTGGAATAAAGCCCTCTTTCAAGAGGGGAGGTTGGGAGAAGAGAATTGCTATCGGAAGTCCCACTATCGGTCCTACCACGGAATCAATTATCATGGCCGTGTAGCTCGTAGAAAGTCACACAAGTCAGCGTTTTGATTTTCCAAATGTGCATGTTAATAAGACTCCACAGTTTTGGGAAAAAGTTATTTTCTCTGACAAGAGCAAGTTTTGTATTTTTGATATCAAAGGGCGTGACCCGGCTGGGATGAAACCTGAAACAAGGTACGGCTTTTGAGAAGCAGAATCTTGTGTTTACAGTTAAGCACGATGGATGTGGTGTAATGGTTAGGGGGAATATGGCAGCCAGTGACGTTGGTAGTTTAACTTTCATAGACTCAAAGTTAGATCATATGGGGTATATAAACATTTAAAAAAAATTTGAAACAGAGCGCACAGCATTTGACACTTGGGAATGACTTTTGGTTTATGGAGGACAATGTTCTTAAACACACTTCCCCTTAATGTAAAGCTCTGGCTGCTATAGAATATCAAAAATCAGTTGCATTATTATTCGCAATCGCCGGACATAAATTCTATTGAACATTTATGGGACATGTTGGAATGCAAAATTCTATAAAATAATATAACCTCGAAAGACATGTTGAAAAGAGTGATTATCAACGAATGCAATAACGTTTCTTCTGAGAAAACATCCAAACTTGTCCAGTCTATACCTAAACGATTAACAGAGGTCCTTGGACGTAACTTTTATCCAACTGACTATTAAAGTTTAATTGACAGTCCCTGGGAATTAATTTTTGCAGGATTGTTTTTTCTTATCTGTACGCAAACTTTTTCTGGTAGCTATTATGCTATTTTTATGTTTAATTAATTTTAAAAAAACAATGCGTGTAAATTCTGAAATTGCTATGAAAAGCTAATTAATTGTCTAAGGAATGTAATAAATAAAAATGAAATTAATATCATTATTAGAATTTGCTTTTTTTATTTTTGAATATTTGCTATGTGTTTGAACGCAGACTTTTCTGGTAATTGTGCATTGAGATACTGACTGGCGCAAGCGTGAAAAGTTGAAAAACTTAATTAAGATGAAATTTGGGATGTTTTAGAATTTTTCGGGGATGTCGGTAGAGATTTCTTCTGGATTGCCCTGAATAATGGTCATTGTATTCTTACTTCTGTATAATTTCCCTGAAGCATGATATTGAAATTCTGAAATTTTTATCATTCTTTATTAATGTAGTTTTCATCAATTAATGTGTTAATTGGATAGAATTACCTGTTATTACTTTGAAAAAGCTTTTAAAATTTTACGAACATTTTGAGTAATTACGGATCTTTTGCCCTTTTATAAATCGAATGCCAACGCAAATAATCAAGAAATTTAAATAAAATGTTTAATCGACACTATTTTCAGTTAATAAAAAGTTAAAGCTTTTTTTAAACAACTGTCTCTTTGTAGTTGTTTTCTGCAAGCAGCTGAATGTGAGTTATACTCAACAAACGATGACCGATAAAAAAATTTTGTAGTTATTCAAAAACATAAAATAAAATTTTTTCAACTCTCCAGCTACGTATCCAATGATTTACGCGGTTCTGAAATTAATCTATGTTTTGCTGGATCCCTCAATTTCCTCTGTAGAGTGGGTCTAGCATTAACTTTAATAGCCTTGAATTACATTATTCTGTTATAGTTTTGTATATAAATAACAGCTTTGTACGTTGGAGAAATATTTGGATCGATTTGCAAATATTGCATCTAAATAGCGATTTAAGAAAAATTCTGCAATTGGAGAGTAACCCCGCCCTTGCCGTAGCACAGGTGTCAAATATAAATGACCCTGCGACAGCAGTCACGGCTACTGTGGCTAAACGCGAAATAGACCCCATCACTAGCAGCTCATGCGACGACCTCACGTTTTACGGGGGTGCGACCTGCCATAAAAGATGGGCCCTACGAGCCACAACACCATTATTGTATCCACGTCCAGGTGAGAGAACCCGCTTAATTACCTGGAAGCTTCTCATCGACGCACAGTGTGTCATTTTCGTAATATAGAGGGACAAAAGTCAATTTTCTCACTTTTCTAAGCAGGTGAAATTTTTGTTTATTTGCAAACGGAATAAACCATATTTTCTGGAACTAATGTTTATATTTCAAGAAACCGCACCAAACATTAGAAAAAAGAGTCGGAACGGCCGACCACCTGCGCTCTGCTGTCAAGTATTCTAAGCGTTCGTTTCAATCATTGGAGTTTGCTCGATGAATACGCTGTGTTTCTGTGTCCTAGTGGTGGTTGTGTGCTGATATTATTTTTGTTGAAGTATCAAGGTTAGTTTACATAAGATCTTACTTTAATATATGTTTTTATTTAATCATGAGCACCATAAGATTTGATCGTAGTTTTTTCCGAGTGAGAAAAACGTATAAGTCAGTTTGAACTAGAGTTTTAGTATATTATATCGCATTATACCAATGTGTAATTGTGTTTTCCTAAAAGAATTACTTGTAAATTATTGGATATATTAAAATTTTCTTGCGGAAATTTGCGGAAGTCATAAAAATTTTCCTTCATTACAGACGACTACTCAAATTTTGCGCCGAAATTTTTTCGACGCTTGGTTTGCTAACGCAAAAGAATCAAGAACAGATGCTTTGCTAAGTTATATATTACAATAATTTGGTACCCCGTCTCTTTCAGAAGATATTTAAAAAGTTTAAAATTTATAATCAGAAGTTTAAGCCAGAAAATTGAACAAAAATGGTTGAAGTCGGGCAGAAAAAGGGATGACATCCTAAAAATGAATTCTTTGTGGTTAGTTGATTGTATATCATTTTCTGATATTGCCACAGAGAGTATAGAAACTATTTCACATTCTGGATCGAGTAGAAGAACCGGTAGACCACAAAAAGACTTCGAAATTTGCAGCACCAAAACAGAAAGACGGAGAATTCAATGCATCCTGGAAACATTAAGCCAGGAAGAGATATCGATGGCTGCTGAAGTACATCTTCTCAGAGAAGGCGAAAGAGATTCAGCAGCAATTGTAAAAGAACTCTGCGATTTTTCTCCCAAAAGAGGAAGAACAATAAAAAAAAAGCGAGGAAGCGTTTTTCAAGCCCAAAGCAAAGTTGTCTTTCTGAAGACCAAGTGCTAGTTTTGATGGTCGACTCAAATTTGTCAACACATCAATAGAAAGTAATACGGATGCAAACAAATAAAATACATAAGAACTTGTATCCAGCTTATCATAAAATTAAAGCGGCAAAACAGTTGTGCTATCTGAGTGACGTCAATGTAACAGAAACCTTCGCAGAAATAAAATTGCAATGCCTAATTGACCACACTATTATGTGATTGTGCAAAGTGCAAGAAGATGTCTTAAAATCTCTAAAAGACTTGAGAACTCTGGAAATAATTGTGAAGTGGAATTGCGATGGGGAGAACAAAGTAGATACAAGCAGAAATTTTGAAGTGAAAATTGCTCTGAGGAAAGTTTTCTTCCAATGTATGTTCATGTATTCTTCCAATAGGTCAACTTTGGGAAGAAGCACAAGAGGCCAGACATAAGCACAACAGGAAATTTTGAGAACTATTCACTAGGAAAACCACAAGAATCGATACGAATAAAGATTTAATTAATAGATTATTATTAACTTCAGATCCATTTATAGTATACTTCCGTGCTCGTCCAGAAATCATATCTGGAAAAATCAGTAATAAGTACGTGAGCTCTTGGAAATAAAAGCTCCAGCTCCAGTTGACCAGGACGCAATCTTATCAGAATCTTCTGATGCAGAAGAATCTGAAAATGATCTCGAAGAATCTGATTTAGATTTCAAATAATCATCTAATTAATATTATATGTATAATATTATATAATACTTCTCATATCTGTCTTTCTACTTCTTTTGTAATTACAAATTTAAATACTTATAATTTTTCATGGTTTACTTTATTTCATTGCGCATTGAATCTCAATCATGTTGTATTGTTATTATTTATAATTATATTATGTTAAAATATATGTCTAAAACCTTTATCGTGCTTTTATATTTCACACAAAGCCCTTAATCGTTTATTTAACCCACTGAATTTGGATTAAATAATTTTGTCCCTCTAGATTACGAAAATAACACACTGTGCGACGCACTCGTGGTG
>BGPR01011711.1:1225-38952 GCA_013235015.1 Araneus ventricosus | reverse complement strand
TCCGAGTTTTAAGCATACTTCTATTCATAATTTGATCTGCGATGTTGTGCAATATCTTAATTCTAAGTGGTTTAATCTTTACATTATTTGGAAAATGTCAAGTTAAGGATACTTGACACTAACCAGTTAGGGATGCTTGATCCTAGCTAAAAAACTTCAGAAAATAAGATGTTGTATAAAAGGCACCTTTACTGCAGCTTCAATGTTGATAGCCGACCGAAGAACATTTTGAGGTTTGTCAACTTTCGGGTTCCGTGAAGTTTGCCTGCAGTATAGCAACTCAAATAATCAAGATGGATGGTTGTATTAGCAACTCCCCGCCTTGTTTATCGGCATAATGACTAGTGTTTTTGTAGTTGAGTTTTATATACGGAAAATTATTTAAAAATAGTTTGCTAATAATTATTTAAAGAATAATTTTTTTGATGTGATAATTTCAAATAATACAAATAATTATTTTAGTAAGAATTTTAAAAAGAATTGAAATCTATTTATTCCATTTTTTTCCTCGCTTGCAAATAAACAATTTTTATTCATTTATTATTTTAATAAAAATCCTTGCTCAAACTGTTTGCAATCGTTTGGTTTTATTTAACGTCTCGCCATTTCGGTTGAGTTCATCTCTTAGTTGGTTTGAATTTTCTCATAGAATATATATTTCTTTTGCTTTTGTTTGCATTATAGTATTTGGACAACTGAGTAAGTCTATTCAATTTTTCCTATTTCTTGTTTTGAATCAGATTTTTTAAATCTTTTCTTTTCATTTTGGCGCTATTCTGTTCTATTTAATTTTCCGAAAACTGGCAATTCTTCAATCCGCTAGTGACGTTGCTAGGTTACCAGTTCCATTGCTATAATTTTTATCATTTAATTAGATAAACAGTTTAATTGTATAAT
The DNA here is from genome assembly GCA_013235015.1 of Araneus ventricosus. Lineage (NCBI taxonomy): Eukaryota > Metazoa > Arthropoda > Arachnida > Araneae > Araneidae > Araneus > Araneus ventricosus. The sequence goes on along the minus strand of BGPR01011711.1, from coordinate 38,055 downwards.
TTTGACTAATTTAATTTACTTTAATAACTGTATTTAATTTAATGATTTGACTAATTTAATTTAATAATTAGATATTTATTAAAAACAGTTGCATTTTATACTTGCCATATTATTTAATTTTTAATAATAGTTTCATTAATATTTTTTGATAATTAAGACGCTTCAAATTTAGTATTTTTAACCTAACATCTGACAACTCCAGGGGGCACCACGAGTTTGTGGATGAGAAGCCGCCGGATAAGTAAGCGAGTTCTCGCTTCTTCTGGGGGAACAGCAATGGTAGGGGTCAAGTTACCCCGACCGGGGATAGTACGTACCTCCTTCAGGAGGGGTTAGGCCGTGGCCGGCTACTAGGACTCCTGCCTCACTGCTCGAGCTATTGCAGCGACTGTCATTCAATGCTCCGAGTGCTAAGGCAGGACGGGAGTAATTCAGTTAAGGTTAACCTAATATCTGAATTTAGTGTACGTACAAATTATCAAAAGAATTTAAGTACTGTTTGCATGTAGGATCAAGTATCCCTAGCTTAGGGTCAAGTATCCCTAAGGTTTAGAATAAGTGACCATAGGTGATTACATGAAATATATTTATTTTATGATTAAATGAAATATCATTTTAACATAAGTACATTTCTCATTTTTAAAAACATACCCTTTTATGACGCTAACAATAAAAATGTTCGAGAAATATAAGGAAAATTAAACCTACTGCCAAGTATCCCTAGTTTCTCCTACACCAGAAATCAACAAAACGGAATTTCTATGTATACAAAACAAACTAAACAGAAAACTCATTCTTATTTCGATAAGTGATGTGAAAACTCAAATGGTTTCTATTAAATCATCAACAAATCAAGCATAAATAAGACTTATTAATATAGCCGATTGGGTTCTGGAGCAAAGCATTCGTTATTGTGGGTAAAAGAAAGGCGCTATCTATTGACATTGTTCCACAAGAAGGCTTCTTAAAATTCGCAGCAGTTTTTTTGGTTCAAAAGTTTTTCAGCGGCCGAAATTTGCATTTACATCACAGAATAAAAGAAGCGTTAAACATTTTCACTAGATAGATTTGTTTGAAAAATTGACAAAGGCAAGTGTTGTGAAAATTTCTGCGCAAATAAACGTTTCAATAGGCTAGGTGAGCTCAGTGTTTGATTTCGACATTGAGTTGAAAACACTTGTGACATATACGAGATTAATTATTGAGAAACATTATAGGCACCTATCACCAATATTAATTTACTTTTAATATGAATATGGGATAAGGAACATTAATACAACACATAAGCCATTTCATAAACTCAAAAACGTTCCAATAATTCATTAAAATGAACAAAAAAATGCACTTCCAACAAAAATAGATTGACAAGAATGACATTTTCATTAATATAAACCACGATTATCAAACGAAAACACACAGAATATGATAATAATTCATCCAGATAAAGTAATTTTTTAAAAGAAAATAATGTTTTTCTTAAAATAATAATAATAATAATCTCCGGAATTCTCCAAAGATGTAAAAGTAACAGTGACAAAACAGCACATAATCTGACGTGGTTAAGAGTTTTCAATGAACTGCTTGTCTTGCGTTCTGTGTAACCAAAAAACTGCATTCTGTTCTTCAAATCTATCAATTCATAATTCAGTGATTATGATACGAATCATAGTTACGATATTGTATCATGATTCTCATCATCAAAACATAAGAATTTGTCTCTCGATTTTTCATGAAATATATGAGTTAGATCATCTCATAAAACACAATGTATACACGCTTCTTATAGCAAGTATATTCAAGTAGCTTCACACTGAATAAATCATATCATAAAATTGCACAAATGTCATCCTCTTTCGTTTCGATTTCACAATCACGTAAATCATTTGCGAAAACAGATAATTAAGTATTTCTTTCCATTATAACTCTTTATACGGAACGACACTTATTTCCCTTGGTGCTAAAGTTTAATGCTTCCTCTTTTTTAATTGACTGTTTATTTTTATTATCACAGTATTTCTCCGTCTTTTTTTCCTGCACTGACGTCATCGTCTCTGGTTCGTCCTGGTCAAAGTGCACACACAGCAAGAAGGGATGAAGAAGTTCTCGACAGATGTTCCTTGGCCATCCGCGTCCAAAGCCAGCAACTTTTTCTTGATGAACTTTTGCTTGCATTCGCTCACGTATCCGAAGGGCATAGATATCTCACTGGTGCAAGCTTGTCCTGGAGATCTGAAAACAGCAGAAAGGAAATTTAAATAAATTTAAACCTTTCAAGTCCACTACATGTTTTATTTTGAAAATTACTAAATTTATTTCAAAAATGAATATTAGACATGTAGCTGATCATAAATGTGTAAAAGAAAAAAAAAAACCTAGCAATTTTTATTTTCGAGAAATTTGTGGTTTCACAGTGAAACCAATGAACGGTACCGGGCTATTTTTCCTCCGAATAAGTTATCATCGAAATGCAATTTCAGTTACGTTTTTAATTTATAAGTATACGTGTGTATTCAGGATATTCAACCTACATAAAATTAATATTACTTTCGAAAATTAAATTTTTAAAAATATCAGTTTGTGCAAGAGCCCTCATCATTTTGTTTTTCTTAGAGATGAAAAGCAATTCAGCTCTTGAAATGCCGATATCTTTGTGAATACTAACGGTATTGAACAGGAATTTTTATATAAGTTGGCCTATATATCTGACTCTTAAGTTATGAAAGAAAGATTACACTTCGTTTCGCCCATGCGCAGTAAAAAAATGCTCAATATATGGTTTCACTGCGAAATCAATAAACGCGAAAGAGTTAATAGTTTAAATTAAATTAATGCCCCGTGTTGAAGCAACACGAAGGTTGTTTGGGGACGGACGTTGTAATTTTGAGCCGTGCTCAGATGACGGGGACGACACCGGGGATGGTGCCCCCCCTCTCCAAGCTTCCGTGCCGCACCAGCGGTGTACCAGAGGGTACGTATGATTGGCGTGCCGCAAGCACAGCGGGTCTTCAGCAGAAGCGGGTTTCGAGCCTGGGGCCCTTTGGCTCGGAGTACAATACGTCACCATTAAGCCATCGCGGCCCTCTGTATTTTTATTCTTTACTTTATAATTTACTATTCTAAATATTACAGAATATTGAAATCATTTTTTTTTTTTGAAATTCGCTCAAACCAGAATACGAACCAAAATGCGTTTCAGTACGCATTTTAAATAATTTCAATAAAAACACCTAAAAAAACATTTTTATTAGTGAACTAAAAATTAGAATTTTTTAATACTTTACTTATCTTCCAGTTTTAAATAACTATTAAAAGTATAATGTAATCTTGAAATTTTTCTCAAATTCTTTACCAAATGGCACAATTCGTATTAGAATCAAAATTTGATTAAATTGATCGATGAATGGATATTCTGAAAATATTAAAACGGTGTATTTCCATCGAGAGCACATAAGGTATAAAATTTCAAAACTGTGGAATATCGGGAAATGAGCGAAAAATCGATTACAAAGCAAATTTCTGTTATTAAGTGCCAACATAAATTTTGTTGGATGTAATATTTAAGGTATGGCTTGAGTACCATATTATAAAATTGCGATAAAATCTAAAATCAAAAATAAGACCTGCAAATGTTATTAATTCGAGTCATTTGTCTCTTAAGCTAACCTAAGCCCCTAACATTATCGATTAAAATTTCTTTGCATAGACGTATGGTTGGTGTGGGGGGGGATATGACAATAGGGAGTTCTCGAAAATATGACGATTAATCAAGGGGTTCGCTAGTGAATAAAGGTTGGGAGACCCTGGTCTACTGTGATGAGGAATCTGATCGTTATAAAGTACTTGAGATAGTGTCAGTCCCCAGGAAGACACTAAATGTTCCGTTCTGCCGGCGTATGATTTCATGAAACAGTTTATGCTGCGCTTATTTTAATTCTTACGTATATGTGTTTTGTATAATTCTTTTCAGAATTCATCCTACTTTAACCACTTAACTGAATAGTTTTCTTTGCTATCTAATAAGATGACCCCTCCTGTTTTGGAAAGGGGCTGTCGTTTTCATTCATCTAAGAAGGCATAGGATACTTAAGATGTTTATGGATCCTGCATATTTTTTGTGTCAAATTATAAAGCTAATTAATGATTCAATTTTAGTTTATAAGACTAAAATTTCGATAATTCGATGCACCAGTATTCTCGGGCTATTAAGTTAAGCGGTTAAAGGTCTATTGTTGAAATTACCAAATTTTATTACGTTTTAAAATTATGATTTTCAGATTACAAAAAGATTTGCGTTTCTCATCCACAGATAGCAGTAAGATATAACTATAAATAGCTTGGTTTGGTTTATATAGATAAACGCCCCATTTCGCAGCCATAAGAGGTTTATTTTGAGATAGACCACACACACCAATACACAACACCAACACGAGGACGTTTGACTTAAATTCCAATTCCAGTACTCATGTCAGCCTGCCTACCCTAATGTGTTAAGCCAGTGGTAGCCAACCTGGTCCCTACCGCCCACTAGTGGGCGTTCCAGCTTTCATGGTGGGCGGTAGCGGAGCAACCAAAAAGATAGATTTAACTATAGTAAGTTGTTTTATAAAGATTTATTCTGCCAAATTTAGCAAAAATCCGACATAAAGTACTTGATAGGTAATTATTATTATATGCTTTAACTTGCTGTAACTCTGCTTTATAAATTTTATGAAGTAAAATTACTTCCCTACTTTATAAATCACCATTACCGGTGGGCGGTTAGAAAATTTTACTACTAACAGAGATACAAAAGTGGGCGGTAGGTATAAAAAGGTTGAAGACCGCTGTGTTAAGCAATTACAGACCGTCGGTGTTGCATTTATTGTTCAAATCAAAAGGTTAATTATAATATAGTCTACACAATCTGGAGGGGAGAACAAAGGTTTACATATAGACTTCAGTAGATAAACATAACATAATCAACAAATGCAAAACATAAAAGAGAGAGAGAGAAAGAGACTTTTCTGCCCAGTCAACCTGGTCGTCATCTATGAACTGCACCGAAATATTAGTTTTAACTGCAATCTCTTTCTCTTTGTTTCATTTCTTTTTACATATTTTTACACGTTTAATTTGAGTTGTTTCATGTTTGTAAAGATGGAAATTAGTAATCGGTTTCCCCCTCATTTTCTGATGTGCAACAGTTTAATTTGGGTTGTTTCATGTTTGTAAAGATGGAAATCAGTAATCGATTTCCCCCTCATTTTCTGATGTGCAACCGTTTTGAAATTTTGCACACTCGTGTGTTCGCGATTGGACTCGTTCGGGATAGTGTTAGAACTTCATTATCAATTAATATATTAATTTAATAAAATTTCGATTTCACACTAGTGGATAATAATCGTCACACCTGGTAATAAACTGGAGAACAAATTGATTTTAAGGTACTATAATATTTATGATAATGAATAATTTAATTTATAAATACGTATAATAATAATTATGATTATAATAACTACTCAGTGACGGCGATTGGGTGCAAAAGTAGGGGCGTCAAAAATTTTATAGACACCTGAAAGCACCCAAAAGTGTAAGGGGTAGACAAGAAAATTTAAAACTTTAGTTACAAAATTAGCTAACTTTCCCGGACACTATTATTATTCTATAACTCCTAGTTTTAGGCAGCTAAAATGAAATAAAATTTAAATTTTTTCCGCAAATAGTGTGGGGGAGGGACGACCGCCTACTCTCGCCTCCCACCGAGTCGTAACTATCTATACTTAGGCAATGTTTGTGTGCGTGCGTGTGTGTGTTTGTCTGCGATGTCCAGACGAATCTATCGCACTTACAGCCATGAAATTTGGTACACAGGTAGTCGTAATGGTGACTGAATGCACCTCGAAGCCGAAATTTTAAATTTTAATCTAGATTTTTTTATTTAATGTTTTGTGTTGTTTTGTTTGATTTTTCGCGGTTATTTCTCAATAGAATGATTTCAAATAACTGTTCGACAAAAATAGATACACCATCGGAAAGAGCACGCGATTTCCGTTCTAATGAAGTTAGTTTTGAATTTCTAACGCAATTTACTGAATTTTGAGAAATTTTTAAAAAATACTCAGTTTTGGCATCAAGATGTTAGTTTTGATTTTAAATTTGTTGCATCCGACTTTCTAATAACACTATTATTTTCAATTTTATTCAGCTTATAACTAGAACGGTTCTCTCTGATTTAAAACAAGAACGGTTAAAATATCTTTTCCCGTTTTTTTTAAATTAAATTATTCCTGGGCAGATGAAAGTAATTTTTGTCGAGCGAAATTCCTTCAGCGACAGTCTTTCGGAACGCAGCTTTCAATTTGATTGGATGAAGGGTCAGGTGACGTCATAACCTTCGGAGCTTTTTGTCATGTTCTAAGAATTTTTTTTTTTCATTTTGTTGAAGTCCTGATTCCACGGGCAACAATTATTTTAAATTGTTTTGGATTAATGTACTCTGTACTGTTTTTCTACATGTTATTATCGCGGAAAAAATAAGCCGGAAAATCTATAATGTGTATCTTTTGTTTTGATTTTGTTTTGAAAACTTTTTCGTGTCATTGTGGGCGATTTTTTTTTATTTTGTTTAAGTCCTGATTCCACGGGCATCGCCGTGCGCGTACTGCTAGTATTACATATAATCATGTACTATCAGTACGCGCACGGCATTGTCCGTGGAATCAGAACTTCGACAAAATGTTAAAAAAAAAATGCCCACAATGACTCGAAAAGTTTTGAGAACAAAGTCAAAACAAAAGATACACATTATTGATTTTCCCGCTTATTTTCCTCTCGACAATGACGCGAATTTAATGGCGTCACCGGAAGGAATCGGATTGTAGAAATGCAGGCTGGGAATGAAAGCTTATTACGTTACCTCCTGCGAGGAAGCAACAATGCATTCTGGGATCGCCCGAAGAAACTCTCGCTGTTAAATCTCGCTAGCAACAAAACTGTTTGAACTTATCAAGGAAAAATTAATTTTAAAAAACGGAATAAGATATTTTAACCGTTCTCGTTTTAAATCCGACAGAAACGTTCCAGTTATAAGCTGAAAAAAATGAAAATTATAGAGTTGTTTGAACGTCAGATGCGAGAAGAAATCCTTATAAAAATTACCAGAAAAGTTACTATTATTTAAAAATTTCTCAAAATTCAGTAAATTATGTTGGAAATTCAAAACAAACTTCATTAGAACGAAAATTGTTTGTTCTATCCGATGGTGCATTAATTTTTTCAACGATCATTAGAAAAGATATTACAGCCGTAAACCTGCCAAAAATGACCCAAAACAACACAAAACATTAAATAAAAAAATTTCTAGATTAAATTTTAAAATTCTGGCTTCGCGGTGCATTGAGTCACCATTACGTCTACCTGTGTGCCAAATTTCATGGCTGCAAGTGCGATAGATTCGTCTGAACATCGCACACGCACGCAAACATTGCCTTTTATAAGTATAGATAATTTAATTTATAATAATTATAAATTAAAATCTAAAAAGTTGAAAATACTTAAAGTAAAATAAAAAAATACCGCTTACTTTTTAGTACGCTATTAAAAGTTTGTTTTTAAAAACGATTTATTAATTTTAGTCAAGCAGTTGTCCAGAAGGTAGGTGGCGTAGGCAATAAGCGAGCGCGACCCCCCCCCCCCTTAAAACTTAAAATTCGGCCCGAGGACGGACAACTGCCTGTGGTGCAAAAGCATGCGTGTGAAAGGAAAAGAAGAATTAAAAAAATGTTTTAATAGACTTGAGAAATAAAATCATACATATTAAAAATTTGTTGAATATATTAGTCTAGTTTCAAAAAGAGCATTATATAATCTTAAATATAGCTGAAGTTAAAAAATTTTCAACAATTTTATTAAATCATATTTGCAGGTAAAATATGGATATTTCTAAGTAAAAGTTTGTTTTACATTTAGGATACAGACATCACAGAACTTTAAAAAATACGTTGGTTGGGAGGCGGGAGGGGCATATTTTTATCTTGCCCGTTGGTAAAGTTACTTCGGGCAGCTACTGTAAGCAATGTTCGTAAATACTATATTTAATGTGTAAAACAACTATAAATCTAACTTATATAGTGTAAAAATTATATTATTTTCTAAATGGATTTTATTGAAACGTTCCTAACATAAACACGATCCACTTTTATATCTATTAAAAAGAGTTATGATTTAACGGATTATTTAAAAAATAATTTGGTATGCAGGTTTATCGTCAGGAATGTAGGTCCGTATCAAAGTTTGGGCCAAATTCGTCAGAGGGTTGACTGTCTGTATAATCGCATACTTCTAAACATTATAACTCTTAAACCCTACGGCTTTGATAAATAGAAATTGGTATGAAGCCTGCTAACATTAATTGTAGATCCGTGCCCAGTTTTCTTTTCAATCGGTCGAAAAAAAAGGTGTTCAATTCGCCCAATTGTCTTTTCTGATCACAATGACGCGAGGCCGTTATTGCGCGATTCACTTGCGCTAATCCTTTCCACTTCTACCCATGCCTTTAGCCTCGAAGCTTCCGATTCCCAAGCTTTATTTCTCCACTGCATTAGGGACGCTTGTTCGTTTTAATGCCTTTTAACTTATTTTTTTTTCTCCACATGTGTTAGTTGTATACGAGAAAGCTTAGGGGACACCACTCCCGCTGGTTCGTTTACAGGCTGTGCGGTGAGATATCCGCGAAGCACTCCCCGCCAAAGAAACGAAAAGCATATCGAATTTGGCTGCGTCTTGAATTGACTCCTTACTTGAAAAATGTCCGAGTTTAGTTTAATTTAGTTATATTAACGTCCCATTTTGAAACAACACGAGGTTTAGAAAAAGCCATCTGCAAAACAGTATCAAAATGTCCTTAAAGCCTATAAAGGGTACTATAGAACAGGGTTCCCAAACTTTCTCCCTCTCGTACCTCTTGATTCATCTTTATACTTTTCGGTACCTCCTCCCTCTCCAACCATTCGTCTAGCAAAGAAAATCTTATCAATGATGTTAATGGCTTAGGCAAGCCTAAGAGTTTTGGCGGCGGGATGGAGCCGGGGACCTTTGGGTCCCGAGTCAAGCATCTTAACCACTAGACAAAAGGAATTCCCAATGTCCAGAGGTGGATATTGGCTTACATACATCCGAGTAAGATGGTGTAGCACGGTGCGCCACAGGAGCAACCCTCCAGCTTGTTTGATATTATCTGAATATCAAGGAAGCGATGTGCTGCGTGCATATGCGCAGATTGCTGCTCCGATTGTTTGTGCGAATGCAAGTGCAGGCTTTGTGCTATGAAATGCGTCATAGATTTTGTGATGTGAAATGTGTCATAGACTTTGAATCGAGAGAGCTGCGTTGCTGTAGGAGTTGTAGTGCTGCCATCTGCCGAATGTAGAAGAAAATAGAATTGATGCAATTTGTGGTGCTGCCATCTAGTAGTGGGACTGAAAGTTGTTGTTGCGTGTTCTTTGTCCGCGAGTCACCACTTTGGCGGCGGAATAGAACTGGAGACCTTTGGGTCTCGAGCCGAACATCTTAAGCACTAGACAAAAGGAATTCCCAATGTCCAGAGGTGGATATTGGCTTATATACATCAAAGTAAGATGGTGTAGCAAGGTGCGGTACAGAGTCAAATTACTCTAATTAAGCGACTTATTTTTGATTTTACATATTATTCCATTTTTACAATAGTGTTAGTTCACCCTAAATTAATCCCTTATGTTTTCTTGTGTCCGCCATTACCGACTTTGAGTTCGCGTACCCCCAAGGGTACGCATACCACAGATTGGGAACCTCTGTTATAAACTATTGAGCGCGGAACTGCACCCTTTCTTGTGGTAGTTGTCTTGATAAGTGAATTATGAAAGCTTATTTTCTTTGTGTTCTCTTTTAGAATGACAATTGTTTGCATTCTTTAAGCGGCCTTGTGCTCGTGTCAAAAGTTGTACAATTAGAAAATCGATCCCAATTCAGTAAAAAAAATTCATACGAGTACTTCACGAAAGATGCATGTTGATTGGAAATTGTGAGTTAAATCAATCGAAGCAAACACACGAACAAAGAATTTTAAAAAAGTCACACAACAGAATAAATAAATAAATGAAAAGAACGTCACCTATAGTTGATCAGCCACGCCTCTTCGAATAAGAGCCGAGTAAACTTTGACCCTACTTATTATTCGTAGAAGCGGAAGCTTGAGAATTTTTCTGCACCTTGGTTCAGGTAAATGGAATATTCAAAACGGCAAGGTCACTTTTCTATTCACGGAATAATGATCAAGGTTTATAATTTATGGCTTCTGTAATTAACCGATTAGCGTTTCCGATAATTATTTCTCCTGTTTCGCCTAAACGATTCGATTTCGATTAAATTTTTTTTCTCGATATCTTTTGTAGAGTGCGTGAAAAATGAAATACTGAACTGTGTTTCACGTTTTGATTATCGCCTTCGTGACTATTAAAAGGATATAAAAATTAATTAGGCCCTCCGGAACACAAAAAAAAAACAATAAGAACAATAAAGCTCAACATTTTTTGAAGGCTATCGAATATTCATGCTCGTTTTTCAATATTCTTTCTTTTTTCATTTTAGATGCTCTTTTATCGTTTGGGAATGTGTAAAGAATTTCTAAAGTAGAATTTAGATTGTTTCACTTCACACTGATTGATTATTGGACACTGTTTTCGTCTTGATTAATCATATGCACCTGTATATAATTAATTTAGCTTTTGGGAAGGTTTTATATACGATTTATCTCAAGGCAAAATAGAAATACTCATTAATTTATTTTGTTCGATAGTTGCATACATTTGAATTTAGAATCATTTGCATTTCTCAGCATCGTATGTCAAAAGGGCCTGAAATATTTAAGGTACATATTTTGCGCGTGATTTGCGATTAAATTCCGTGAATAAATTAAATCACCCAAGAAATTTTGATTTATCTTATTCATACAATTTTGTAAAAAAATAAAATAATATCTTTGCTATAAAGAATTAGATTTGTTTGTTAATTTTTAAGAAAATGTTTTATTTAGAGTGTGTCTTTTCTGCTGTAACAAAATAAGGAATAAACAAGCATGCGAAATTTTGCAAAAAAATAATGCATTTCTGCAGTTAAACTAAAAATTCGATGCACAAATTAAGATTTATTATGGTTCTATAATTAAATAATAGTTTCGTTCCGTTGTTTTATGAAAAAGATTGTAGCCTTTTCTGTTTACAAAACGTAGTTTTGTTAACTAACGTTCCTTTTTTAAAGAATAATATTTTGGATTATTTCATTGACCTTCTTTAAGACTAAATTTGGAAATCTGGCGGTTTTTTTAAAAAAAAACAACTTAGAAATATTTAGGTGATCTTAAACTCATTTTGGTCAGCTAAACATTTCAAATTAATTTACAAATTTTTGGTTTTTTTGACACAGTTTTTTTAGAATATAATTAAATTTAATTCCAAGTTTGGTCTTATTTTCAAATAGATTTAGCAATATCTCATCATTGTGATCTAGCAGCCTTCTTAAAAGGGCAGAGGAATTTCTTGGTAGAACGGGTCAAAAATGCTTTACTCGTGAAAGATGTTAAATAACAAGGATGAGAAAATTAACTGTGATTTTAAAACAAATGTGACAAAAATGTCCATTAAACTTAACTTTCACAATAGCGTGTTTGTGGGCTTATTTAACTTAGGCAATGTGAATGAACATCTCGAAATAATTTTGCACGAAAGTATAGAAATTGAATAAAAATTTCTTTTTATCAACAATTAACAACAACATATTCGACGAATTAAATTATGAACCAAGATCGTAAACATATAGACATTTGAAATTAAAATTACAAGAAAGAAGAAATTCTCAACTGAAGCACTATTAATGCATATATTAAATGCTTTTTAAATTTCATTTTGTCGAATATCAACCAAGTTTGTGTTTTTTGCTGTAATCCGGTGTAAGACTTCTAACATGAGTGTGACACACCCTGCTATGTTCTTGAATGTTTCTTAGTTAATGATCGGCTGTTTATCTGGCCTTGACTTCTTGGGCAGCTGCCCATTAAAAATCATAAAGTTGAATGGAGCACATGAGTAATTGTGCGTCTCCCATGAGGAGAGAAGGCAGACAGCAAATTACTTTTTTTCCATGAGAAACTCATTACAATGCGAGTTTTTAACTTGATAATGTTTTCAGATTGGCAAACTATCTGTAAAATGCGTGATTCGTGATACAAAAACCGTTCAATGAAAAGGATAAAGAAAAGATACTAGTACTATAAGAGATAGACAGATGGACCGAAAGCTGACGACGTTCAGAATGACAGACAGACAGAACACCGCTCCATGTCCTTGAGCTTGCAATCATAATTGGTTAGCGCACGGTACTTATTGCAGTAACCAAAACCAAACCATTTTACATCATTTAAATTAAACTATTCTTTCTGTAAATTGTGTGAAGTAAATATCGTTATGCACAGAATGCAATGGCTGATGAAATCAAACCAGACGAATATAATTTAATAATAAGTTTTATCCAGAAATTGCGGTAACGCTCACGTGGTTTGGTTTGGCTACGTGCCAAAGAGAGTAAGACTCAGACGGTCTGTCTACGTCTATAAATTAGCATACACAATGTATCAGTGATGATACACAGGGTACCTGTGGTCATTTAATATTCAATACCAGGATTAATTTATTTTCCTAATATGATCTTTGGGCAAACAATTCAGACAGGTTTTATGAGCTGAGTTCTTTTTACTTTCTCGTATACGAAGTAAACAAAGAGAAAGTACTGTAATCGTCAAAAAAATTCGAACTCGAGATTTTGGCGAATCTCCACGTTTTAGACCTCCCTGAGTCCGAAAAATACAATTTTGGAATTATGTCTGTCTGTGTCTCTGTGAACACGATAACTCGAAAACTATTAGAGATAAAGGGATGGAATTTGGTATGTGAACTTGACACATAATTTGTAGGTTTCTATCAAGTTTTGGACAAAATCCGTCAACGGGAAGTCTGTCTGTCTATCTGTCCGCGGTCATGTGAACACTATAACTCAAAAACTTGAATAGCTAGATAGATAAAATTTTGTACACAGTTTTGACGTCATGAATGTAGGTCCGTATAAAATTTTGGGCCAAATCCGTCAAAGGGTTGACTGTCTGTCGGTCTGTATAATTTACTTTTGAAGAGAATCCGTTATCTCCACACGCATGCGTACTGGAAGCAATCTTCTGTGCAAGCGAAAGGAACGGAATTTCATTACGGAGTAGCGAATTATGTCAGTTTGTCCTTGAGCCGGTAAGAGTGGAAGTGTGTGATACATGCATTTTATTCGGTACTCATCTCTTTGAATTTGATTCTTTACCTAGATATTTTTCAATCACTATAATGAAGAACCTTCTGATAGTCATTGGATTCTGGGCAACAGTAGGTGCGAATTTTTTTGGCCAAGCGGGGGAAGGGGAAACGGCACCTTTTTGGGGAAGTATATACGAGAAAGTTTAGGGGAGAACACTCCCGCTGGTTTATTTATGCTGCTTCACCCACGCGCGGTAAAAAAAATTCCATTCCAGTTTATGATGATTCATTATAATATTCTAGCCTCGGTTGGAAGTTCCTTTGAGTCAGAGGAAGATCTGCAATTCAACAAAGGATAAGTATCTTTAAAGTTTTTACTTTCTCGTATACGAAGTATACAAAGAGAAAGTATTGCAATCGTCAAAAAATTCGAACTCGAGATTTTGATGAATCTCCACGTTTTAGACCTCCCTGAGTCCGAAAAACACAATTTTGGAATTATGTCTGTCTGTGAACACGATAACTCGTAAACTATTAGAGCTACAGAGATGAAATTTGGTATGGAGTCTTGACACATAATTTGTAATTTTCTGTCAAATTTTGGACAAAATCCGTCTAGGGGAAGTCTGTCTCTCTGTCTGTCTGCGGTCAACTCAAAAACTTGAAAAGCCTGATGGATAAAATTTTATACACAGTTTTATCATTATGAATGTAGGTCTTTATCAAAGTTTGGACCAAATCCGTCGAAGGGTTGATGGTCTGTCGGTCTGTATAATCGCATACTTATAAAAATTATATCTCCTTAATCCTTTGGCTTAGATGAATAAAAATTGGTATGACGGTTGCTAAAATTAATTATAGATCTGTGACCAAATTTCGTTTCTATCGGTTAAAAAAGGCGTTCAAATTGCATATTCAATTTTTTTAAATCCGATTCTCCATATGCATGCGTACTGGTAGCAATCTCTGTGCACGCGGAAGGATTACGTCACTTTTTCCTTGAGCCGGCAAGAGTGGTACGCATCTCTTTGAATATGATTCTTCATCTAAATATTTTACAATCGCTATAATCTATAATGAAAAACCTTCTGATAGCCATCGGATTCTGGGTTACAGTAGGTTCGAATTTTTTTATCCACGCGGGGGGAGCGAAACAGCACCTTTTTGGGGAAGTATGAGAGAAGGTTTAGAGGAGACCACTCCCGCTGGTTTTCATTGCTTTTTACTTTCTCGTATACGAAGTATACAAAGAGAAAGTATTGTAATCGTCAAAATATTCGAACTCGAGATTTTAATGAATCTCCTCGTTTTAGACATGCTTGAGTCCGAAAAACATAATTTTGGAATTATGTCTGTCTGTGTGTCTTTTAACACGATAACTCGAAAACTACTAGAGATACATAGATGAAATTTGGTATGAAATCTTTACACATAATTTGTAGGTTTCTGTCAAATTTTGGACAAAATCCGTCTCCGGGAAGTTTTTCTGTCTGTCAGAATTCATGCGAACACTATAACTCAAAAACTGGAATAGTTAGATGGATAAAATTTGGTACGCAGTTTTTATCATCATGAATATAGGTCCCTATCAAAGTTTGGACCAAATCCGTCGAAGGGTTGACTGTCTGTCGGTCTGTATAATCGTATACTTTTGAACGCAAAAACTTCTTTAAAAAATTACTTAGATATATGAAATTTGGTATGTGGCCTTATTAATTTAATGTTAGACTTGTGTCCAATTTTTGTGTCAATCCGTTAAAAAAGAGCATTCAAATTGCAAATTTCGTTTTCTTTATCTTACACCCAGCCCTATTGGTGATCACGCCGGCTTCTAATTCCACTTCCGCGTTGGACGACCTTCGGAAATCGAGATATGACGTTTCGCTCATTTTTTTCCCCACTGCGTTTGCGGTTCTTGTTCGTTCTACTGCCTTTTAGCTTATTTTTTTTCTCTACATGTGTTAGGACTATACGAAAAAGTTTAGGGGAGACCACTCCCGCTGGTTACTTTTGGGTCAAACCAACGAAATGTTTTCTGTAAATATAATTTTTGACATGGATATGCTACTATTTGAGACTAATAAGGACAATGGAACTAACAACTTGTTTGACTCTATGAGAAATAAAATAAATACTGAGATGAGATTTGCGCATGCACGTTTTGCTTTTAATATTTGTGCCTAAATGAACGTTAAAAGGGTGTACTATCCTCTCCAAACAAGCTTATAAATGAACAACTTTATAAATATCACTTAAAACTTTTTCGAAAGAAAAAAAAAACTGCGTTCAGTTATCGGATTTCTAATGTCTATATTAGTTACAGCGATACACCAAATAGGGTGTAGTCGGGTTAAAAGATTAAAATGTTTTTCGGTATTATTACTGCTTAGTTTAGTTTAGTTCAATGAACGTCCTGTTTTGAAGCTACAATAGGACTACTTTTGGATTCCTAATTTTGAAATATGAGCAGAAGAGTCGGCATCCTCCTCTCCAAGCTTCTGTATCAGAGTAATACGATGACTTTAGACTTGGACTAATTTAACGCTCACCAAACCCACATATATGGCAAATTTTCGGTAGAATCGGGTCTCAAAATCGCTACCGATATTATTATAATAGAATAAAAGATCAGGATTGATAGCATAATAAACAATAAATAACATGGTAAGTTAAAATACCAGTCCTTGATTTAAACAAACGCAGACAAGGTTCTGACTGCGGACAAACAGACTTACAATCTAATGCTCTGCTAACTGAGTCACGGTGACCGCTGGTAGGCTTCTATATGCGGAAATACATTAAGATACTTAAAGCTTATGGACGAGTTTTCTGTTTTGTTTATTAGCGGTAAGATAGGTTTTCCGCTGGGCCCATCAACTTTCGGTGACAATCTTCAAAATTTCAACACTCTGTTTGCAGATATTAATTAATGTTTACAGTGGAGTTTTTTAATGTTATGCCTTAAGAATACTTTGAAAATATTAATGTTCCTAATGTTGCAGCGGTCAATGTTTACTTAAAATAAGAGCCTAATTTTGTGGAAAGGTTGCCATAATTATTCTTTATCTCTCTTTTTGGTGACTTCAAGGTTTTTTGCGTTTAAATATTTAACCATACGATTTAGTTAATCACTGACGGTTAAATTTTTAACCAAACGATTCCATTTAGAATTTAAATACTGTATGACCCTTTTTTTAACCGATTTAAAAAGAAAGGATTAGACAAACTCAAAGAACACGAAATTCAACGCTTTTTGTACTGAAAAAAGAACTGATTCGAACTTGGCGCTTGATACAGTTTCCAAATGGATTTGGCGATTGCTTAAATCTGAGGGTTACCGGAAAACGGTCTGTGAATCAAAAATAAACAAGCCAGGAAAAAAGAATATGGCCGCCAAAAGGAGGACGCCATTTTTTTTTTGTATCGACCGAATTGGATCGGCAATTTTTCTAGTCCATCTACTGATGGCAATTTTACTTAATTTTTAAACAGATTGAAACGAATTTTGGAATAAATATTTTTTGAATTAGGGGATAATAGTCTTTATTGCTTAAAATCCCTAAACCTCGTACCTCTCAGAGATACAATTCGAGAATTAAACAAACCAGAAAACTCTTCCATATGCGTTGTTTGAAATTTGAAAATAAAATATACTTACTCGCAGACATCTACTCTTATGATCTGTCGGAATCGAACATCTTTGTTCTGGACATTGACGATATATTTCCATTCAGAGTTGTCGTTCAGTGCTGCTTGGGGCGGCACGTAGCGTGTCCTGGCCTGACACGCCGGCTTTTCTACGTTTTCTAGCTGACGACGAATAATGGGTCTACAGTAATAATAAAAATCATTAGATGCATTTAAAATCTCTTGTATTATAGAGCAACTAAGAATTAAATTATTTCAACAGTTTTGACAATGGAAATACTCTGTTTCATGCAAAATATGAAAGCGAGCCAGCAACACTTAGCACTTATCAAAACAGAAGGGAGCAAAAAAGAGAACTTTTCCCGTAGCAAAAAATCGGTAACTAACAGTCAAGTGCAGCGCATCGAAACACACCCTTTTGAAAACCAAACTATCATTACTTTATATTCATTATACTCGCAGGTTGTTTGCTAAATTTTTAAATAAATTATCATTATCAATTACAGTATAGGTATAAAATGAATGCTAACGTTGAAAGGAAACGAA
Source organism: Araneus ventricosus (assembly GCA_013235015.1). Lineage (NCBI taxonomy): Eukaryota > Metazoa > Arthropoda > Arachnida > Araneae > Araneidae > Araneus > Araneus ventricosus. The sequence goes on along the minus strand of BGPR01011711.1, from coordinate 20,557 downwards.
ACTTCTCTATTCGTTTCGAATTACTTATACTTAGATACTAGTAATGATGTCCCTATTTGGTAAATAATATTCGCATAATCACTAGCTTCAGTGAAAAAAAAAATGTTTTATAGTTTTCAAATATTTACTCTTCTCTTCTGCTACATTTCAAAGTCAGTACATGACTTTCCGTGGACAAATGCTTAATTGGCAAGATTCTCTCTGTATATAATTCAACGTGTGTATATACATAATACCACAGCATACCCCCGAACTCGGCGCCTAAACGGCACCCTGTCGGTTGGATAGGTATGTGTGAAACTTTATTGAAAAGCAAAAGCAAAAAAAATACAACATTAGGATATAAATACACTTGAAAGGGAACATAATTATACATGAACAAAGAAGAATAAAATAAAAACACATTGAGGATTACAATCCGAGTATAATATAAAAATTTACAAGGGGAGTTATCAAATGTTTCATTTAGTTACATTTTCCCTGCAGTTGCAGCTCCATGATTCGGGGCTGATAGTGGTGTTCGATGCGACGAAAAAGAAGAATTGAATAACGTCTTACACCGGTTATATTAATGAAAATTGTCGCAACCATCCTAAAAATCGTGGGACTGTTCTTTTTGTTCTGTCTTGTTATTTATACTGAGGGATCGCTGGAATTGTTACTCAAGGGTTGGCAGTGATGCGACGTGTGTATATACAGGGTTTCCACCCTAATCCTGGTCCAATAGCCAATCTCTAAACAGTTAAAGACAGGCATATACTTCCAAAAGGAAAAACTCTCTAAATGGATAATAGAATTATTATTTTATGTTGTTTGAATCAGTAAATACTGCTGGGAAATTACGAAATTTAAATTTTTATACAGTCCCCCGTTCCTACAAGTCAGATTTAGTAAAATAATCTCGACACACTAATATTTTTAACCAAAAAGTTATACGCTTCTGGAACCCAAACCGACCGAGTTATGAAGGTTTGAATTTCATTATTTTAGGCCAATCAACGGCCGCCTCGAGGAAGACCTACCAATCAACAGGCGCCGCTTAAAACAAAAATGAAACGAGTAAAATACATGATTAATAAAGTACTGTGTTCTGCTACTTAAGCTTTCAGTTTAGGTCGTACTTATTAATGTAGTAAAATTCTATGCATCTTTTAGTCATACATTACCTCCTCCGCCTATGAATCGTCTGAGTATTAATAGTTGTAGCAGCTGGTGCAGCTGCATACCTCCAAGGAACTGATGCGCTGGGCAGGTGGTAGTCATAGTGTACAGCAGTTTGGTACACCACGTACCCGTCGTGCTGGACTTTAGGGGGACCTTCTGGCAGAAGTTCGTTGTTCGGTTCCACATCTCCATCGCGTTCGTCCATAAACACCGTAGTGAAGTTAAATCGTCTGGCTTTAGTGCTACTCACCAACTGGTAGATGTGCTCGCTGAAAAGGGAGATAAAATAGGAAATCATATAGAGTTGTAAGCTGATTTTCTATTTTTTATAATTTCACTCTTATTAATCTTATTATAAGATGATAAATATCGGCAAATGATTAATCTGTATCGTATTCTGTCATTTGAATTCAATGACCCAGTCTTATTTTGATAAGTGGTAAAAATTCAACAGCAGTTTCTTGTATCACGCAATATTTCAAAAAGATACACTTTCGATAACATTTACACTTGTATTCAAAAAGCAAGGAAAAATTAGAAACACTGTTGAATTTCTACTCGTTGTAATTTAATGAAATTTAGCAAAAACATTAGTCAACTAGTGATTCACAAGTTAGGCACAAAAGAAAAACAATAGGTTTATTTTCGTCTTGAAAATACACTAAATGAAAACATGTCAACAATATTGTATCTGATCTCAATGTGTCATCCGTTGCAATATGGAGTGGAATCACCTCTAACATATATACAGAACGCCCGTGATGTTCCATACTCTAAATCAGAGGTTCCCAACCTGTGGTACGTGTACCCGGGGTACGAAAAGGACTAGTTGGGGGTACGCGAAGTACAGGTTGGTAATGGCGGAAACAAGGAAACATAAGGAATTAAAAAAGTTACAGAATTTTGTTTGTCCAAGTTAAAACTTGCTATTTAGGAACAATACCACTTGAACAGTTAATTGTTATAGAGTGTAATTTTTAGCTATCTTTAAAAAAGTTAATGTGACATTATTACAATACTGGTTTCATTTGTTTTGGTCTTGAACTAATATTATTGTAAAAATGCAATAAAATGTCAAATAAAAAAGATATTCTGCAAATGTTAATAATTCGAGTCATTTGACTCTTAAGCTAACCTAAGCCCTTAACGTTATTGATAAAAACTTATTCTCATAGACGGATGGTTGGTGTAGGGGATAAGGCAGTAGGGGGTACGCGAAAATATAAAAAAATAATCAAGGGGTTCGCTAGCGAATAAAGGTTGGGGGACCCTGGTCTACTGTAATGTTGAATTTGATCGTTATAAAGTACTAATGATAGTGACAGTCCCCAGGAAGACAATAGAATAAATATAAGTATTAATCAAGGGGTATGCAACAGAATAAAGGTTGGGGACCCCTGCTCTAAATTATAGTGTTTATTAACTCAGTTGACAGCAACGGCCATTGCTGTGTCAAAGAATGTCGCAGACCCTGAAAGATTACAGGGGATGGATTAAGTGCAGTAATATATCTCTCTAGAACATCCAAGACATATTTAATCGGGTTGAAGTCCGAAAAACATGCTGGTCAACCCCAATAGTCTCCTTACGAAGGTAATTCTCGACCAACTGAGCTCATTGTGGTCTAGAATAATCGTCTTGTAGATGAAGGAGGCACCCACTGCAGTAAGTATGCACAATTGGATCAAGAATGCCGTCTCTATATAATTGAGAAATAATGGTGCCTCCTGGGCCGATATACAGATCAGTGCGGCAATCCTAACAGGTACCTGTCCACACATATACAATGGATCCATAAAATTTGTGTCTTTTATAGATATGATTGGGGTAGCAGTGGATTCCTGTCTCCCACCAAACCAGCAATCTTCTGGGGTTTCTTTGCAAACAAAATCTGGACTCATAAGTAAAAAACATAGACCTCCAATGACTTGCTCTACAATTGATGTGTGTGTGTGCTGAACTTTCATTTCGATGATGTGGTGCGAGAGAAACACACACGCTGCTGGACGTCTTGCATACAACACCCCTTCGTGAAGAGAACAGTTGATCTGGACACCAGTTACGAGTGACTTCTACAAGAGAAGATCTGAGGTGGCTTTGTGTAGCTGTTCTGTATCTCCTTGCAGTTAGCTGAAAATAGAGGTCACCTTCGAAACTTGTAGTACTAGGTCTTCCTCGGCTGTACCTTCCAGAAGCTGATTCTGCTCTTAGAAATGCAGTTCACATTCTTTAAATTATAGAAGGGCTCACATTCAACCATCTTGCTACACAGGTTTGACATTGGCCCACTTATATTCGCCCAATGACATCGTAATTCTTCAGATAAATGACGCTGAGTTCTCATATCTAAAAAAAAGACACCCTCGACATTTCAACAAGCAATTTCTACTTGTAGAAACTGCTGACGTTTTTAAAGCTTATGTTCAATGGCGTTAACGAAAGAACGAGCATTACGAATATACGTAACATATTCTGATGCAGTATTACTTTTCACGTATACTGAGTAATTTGTGTGACAATGTAATTATTTTTGGCGGTTCAATCCCACTTTTCAGAATTTTTATTAATGTTTTTGGAAACCAGTAAAATTAGCGTAAAATTTTGTTAATGAGCGCGATGGTAATTAATAGATCGAAACTAATTGAACTACACTGATGTAAGAAATTAAGAGAATTTGCAGACTTTGTCGATTATCTCTAGAACTACTGGACCGATTTTAATGAAATTTGATATGTACATACATAGATACAATACAAAACTAATAACCATTCAACAATTGTAATACACACGCATAAACGTGCGTAACACTCGTTGGAGTCTGAAGTTATGAAACAGCGGTTGCAGAATAAACAAAAAATGGGTTAATAGGAGGTATGGTCCCTTCTTACAGATATACAGGCCTTGCAGCTTGACTTCATACTTGAAATAAGGCAGTTTATCATTTCCTGTGGCAATTGGTCCCACTCGTTCAACAACCCTGTTTTCATTTCCTGGATGGTTCTCGGAGGGGTTGCGAGTTGCAATTGTCCTCCCCAGACCGTCCCAGACATGTTCTATAGTGTTGAGGTCTGGAGATCTGGCTGGCCAATCCATCCGGCGAATATCCTCACTCTCTAGAAATGCGTCGACCAGAAGAGCTCTATGTGGCCTCGCGTTATCGTTCATTAAAATGAACTCAGGACCAGCTGCACCCCTGAAAAGGCGAACATAGGGCACCAAGATCTCATCCCTATACCTCACACCAGTCACAGTGCCACTTTCAAAGACATGGAGAGGTGTTCGACCATCCAACATGATGCCTGCCCAGACCATTAAACCCCCTCCGCCATAATGGTCGATTTCACGGACATTGGAGGGTAGGTAGCGGGTCCCTGGTTCTCTCCATATGAACGTACGGCGAGAATCGGTGTTTAGGCTGAACCGGGACTCATCAGTGAAGAGAACGGTCGCCCATTGATCTATACTCCAATCTCTATGCTCTCTGCACCATGCTAAACTGACTCTCCTGTTCGTAGAAGTGAGCGGGACGCAAACAGCAGGTCTTCTTGTAAACAACCCTGTCTCATGAAGTCTTTTGGAAACAGTCACCCTTGATACACGGGTTCCTGTGGCTGCATACAAGTCATGGGAGAGCTGAGAAGCTGTAGCACCCCTGTTACGCCTCGCTATAATGGACAAATAACGATCTTCTGTGGCCGTGGTGGCTCTTGGACGACCTTGCCCAGGCTTTCTCTCGATGGATCCGGTATCCTGGAACTGTTTCCATAAGTTACACACGGCGCTGGGCGTTAACTTGAACTCTCTACAAATCTGGACTTGAGATTGGCATGCTTCTAGCCTCCCCACATTTCGCCATCTCATTCCATCATCTAAACGTTGGTGGTTATTCATTTTTACTGTTACAATTTGAATTTTATCGATTGCTGCAAAATAACACCAAGAAATTCGCCGAGGTGTGCTAGCGAACGAAATGCTTCTTACCTTACGCGCGCTTATCAAGCCTGTTTCTCTACTAGCTCCGCCTACACACACGTGCACGCTTAAGTATTTGACGTACAAGATTTGCATTTTCGTCTAGAAGCAGTGGTTTTACATTCAGTGCAGTTCTTTTCATGAAACTCGATAAAATATGCAAATTCTCTTAATTTATTTCACCAGTGTTCAAAGTGGTTCGTATCAAACTTATTCGTCAAATGAACTATAGTATGAAGCATATCGAAAAGATAGATTGCACAAGACTTTGTCTTGCACAAACTGTTAGATCCTGAAATGAGACTAAGCAGGTATTAAAAGTGCGCGCCGTTTCTATTAAGGCACTCTGCTATATGCTGTTGCATATTGTACTTTTAGTCCGTAGAATTGAACCGAGAGCATTTTTCCCAACCAAGTCATCACTAAAGTCATACTTCTCTCTCTCAATATTTACTTATCAAAGCAGCCCAGTTCCTTTCAACCAGAGGTTAAATGTAAGCAAGAATCACACATTGAAACAATTGAAGAAAATTTTGTTAAAACCAGGATCAACATCGAATGACTTCGATCAGTTACAGAAATTATACTACATCAGCAGCACATCTTCAACATCTGCTGGGTTTTCTTTCTGATCACGTTAGATATCACAGCTAGTCAAGAATCTTTATCAAGAAATTCCAAGAAAAAAAAGAAAAGTTACCGACACCATTTTTTAAAAAATAATGAATGTCCAGGTAAGGACTGATTTTGCACATCGCATTTATCTTAACCTAATCACTTTTTCCCATTCAGTCGGGTGCAATATTTGAAGTCTCTTTAATAAAATAAGGGAAACGTACTTATTAGATCAGTTGCGTCCGGCTAAGGTTAAACAATCACAGTCGTCGAACGCCTCCTCTTACTATTCAGTACATACAACTTGAAATCGTCTTCATCAAGTCCTCTTCAAACAAGGTCAATGTGTAATCATCCCAAGCATAAGCGTGTAGGTAGTGTATCTCGTTCAAGTCTGTGGCTCCTTGTCATTGACCGCGATTTCATTGCCTTTCTTGCTAAATTCGGCTTCGACTTCCTGTTGCACACCTCTAAGCATCAAAGGAAGGCGTTCACTTTAACACCGTAGTTGAATAAAGATGCCATTAAAAGTTTATTGTAAAAGTTATTGCGCTTTCCATCATCCTAGGCCATTCAAACTAAAGTATCAAATACAGTTGCGTCGTTTGGTGTTTTGTGTACTTTTGATATAAATTCACATTAATGAGTTTCTTTTAATTTCATATCTTTTAATCTTATTCCAAACATTTTCAGGAGCCAAAGGACTTCATAATGAAGGTCTGAAATTTGCTGCTTATTCTATTGTTTAATGAACTTTGACTCCAATTTTAATTACATTAATTTTTCATATTTAATTATCAAATTTTGGATGCTAGTTTTGAATTGCATTGTTCAGAATAATTAAAATAAATAATAACCGTAGTGATAATTTATTAGTTGTCTTTAGTCATTCTTTATTCTTCTCTTTTCCTGACTTGCGAAGAAATTTAAAAACTTATAATGAAGTCAGATACCAACTACTCGAGAGTTTCGACGTTATACTGCAAACACACAAATTAGTATTGCGTGCTGATCTGCTTGCTAATAATAATGTAATCCGAACTTTCAAATATCTGAGAAAATTAGTCCTGAAAACATTAAATACAGCCATAATATCTAGATGTTTTTGAGCTAATGTTTCTGAGGATTCACTGTAAAATTAACTGTCTGTTGAAATTTTCTCTGATAACACAAATAAAAGGCTCAGTTGAAAAGAACAGTCATAAAAAATTTTGATGTTAACTGTGTCATATGCGGTCGACCATTACGGGACTGAAGGATCATACGCTCCTATAGATTAATGCAGGGCATTTGATGATTAAAACCTCTTTCAATTTCTCTAACTGACAATGAAGCTTTGGCTTGGCTATTTTCTAACATTTCATAAAAGATTATTCCCACCGTATCCCATCATACACAACATAAAATCTTCTTTTTATGTGATCCTGGTTTGCCTGTGGGAAAGGATTTTCTTTTATTCTCATATACGAGGTAGGCAACAAGAAAGATTGTAATCGTCAAAAAATTTGAGATCAAATTTTTAGCGAGTTTCCAGGCTTTAGACTTCCTTGGAATCCATTTTTGGAATTAATATCTGTCTCTGACATGTCTGAGCAAGTAAACTCGAAAAAACGGAAACAGTTAGATGAATGAAATTTCGAGTATGGTCTTTACACTAAAATTGAAGATAAGTTTCAAATTCGGAACGAAATTTGTCAAAAACAAGTTTGTCCGCCCGAGAATCGATTATGCATTATTAACTCAAAAACGAAATGAGTTAGATGAATAAAATTTGGCATAAAGCTTTATCACCAGATTTTTAGATACGTGTCCAATGTTTGTCCAAATCCGTCTATGGGTAGACTGCCTATCAGTCTGTGTATTCGTTTGTATATGAACGCGATAACTAAAAAACACAAAAAATGAGATAAATTAAATTTGGTATGTGGTTTTCCCACCAAAATTGGAGATCTCTTTCAATGTTTGGGTCCAACTGGTCGTCGGGAAGAGGCCCAAAGTGCATAATCGATTCTCTTTATTTAGACATGATAACTCAAATACGCAATGAGTTACATGAATAAAATTTGGCATAAAGCTTTATCACCAGAGTTTTAGATCTCAGTCCAATGTTTGTCCAAATCCGTCCATGGGTAGACTGCCTATCAGTCTGTGTATTCGTTTGTATATGAACGCGATAACTCAAAAACACAACAAATGAGATAAATTAAATTTGGTATATGGTTTTCCACCAAAATTGCAGATCTCTTTCAATGTTTGGGTCCAACTGGTCTTCGGGAAGAGGCCCAAAATGCATAATAGATTCTTTTTATTTTAGATGAAGCTAAGCATAATACGCCTCATGAGAAAGTCGAGGGAAGAACACTTCTGAATCCTGTATTACTTTCCAATCAACCTAATACAGTTAAAGTGAAAGAAAACATCTGCAAAATTTCAGTTTTCTCAATACAGATTATCTCGGAACTACTTTATTGCAGGGCGAATATAAACCAAGGTTTACCTCCATCGGAATTTTTTCTTTTGTGATAAAATCAAGACTACCGACTTCAGATTTAAATTTGATATGTGAAAAGAAACCAATGTTATGGCTCGAATTTGGCTACATTGTTCAAGAAGAACTAAAAAATAAAATGGGCTACTTTAAAATAATAAAAGAAGCAGTAACGGGTGTGGTCATGACCTTCGAAGCTGCAAACTCCGTTACATTTTGCGGTAGAAACGCCCACTTTTAAGCAAAAAAATAGAAGCGACATTTTCTACTGATTTATATCCTCTTGTCTTGAATGGTTCGATTAAAATAATGTGGATTTCCCATCTGTTCGAAGAGAATACTAGATCAATACAAATATCAGGATCTGGCGGGCATATTAATATGCGGGTGACTCCTGGTGACTAAGTTAAAAATTAATAGGATGTTTCGCAAGCCATTTTCGTTGAATCCAATGCATAGATATTGATGTTTCAGAAAAGGAGTTTAACAACTTAGCATTGCTTTGGAATTACAATGAGTGCCCATCATTATTCAGTTCTCATTACTCTTTTTCCTCAAACGGGATTAAAGAAAATTGGAAAATTGGTACTGTATGAAAGATGATAGGCACAAAAATTGTTTGAGAATATACTGAAAAGTGGTGAGAACATTTACACTGAGATGGGTAATTCATAACTTGTGTAGTTCAATTTTTGAGGGTGTAATTTAATTGGTTGTTGAGAGGAAGCTTGAAAAAAACTCTTACGGGTAATAATATGTGAAGAGTCAAGCCATGGTAAATTTAAGACGTAGTACACTTACACTCCAAGTTACACATCCGATTAAGACTAAATTTTTTCAATAACAGGATAACTCAGAACTTGTCAATTTGGAAATATGACCGGGATATAGGAGTGGCTAACATTTTGCTAGTAGCAACAGCTGAAGGAACTAAATTAGAGCAGAAATATGAATTTTATTCTGCATTCTAATTATTATTAAGGTTAGAAAACTTTTAGACCATCAAACTTAATTATCCTGTTACTCTTGATAAAGTTACTTAAAAATCTTTCATTGTTTCGGGTATCTTCTGCCAAACTAACTAGAACTGTGGTGGCCCGGTTTTAAGGTCTCGGATTCGAGACTGGAGAATTCCAGACTGGAAGCTCGATTCCATCTAAGATCTGTGGTGTCCCGGTGTTAAGGTCTCGGCTTCCAGACTGGAAGCTCGATTCCATCTAAGATCTGTGGTGGCCCGGTGTTAAGGTCTCGGCTTCGAGTCTGGAGAGTTCCAGACTGGAAGTTCGATTCCACTTAAGATCTATGGTGTATGTCGGCCTGATGGACGTTAAAACTGACGTCGAGAGCCAACGCCCTCCCGTTGATATGGTGTATAAGTTTGGAGGGGGGGGGGGGGGGGAGGTCGGGTTTCATCCTGAACTGACCAAGGAGCCGTTATATGACCAATGTTCAAAATTACATTATCGCGATATGAGAAATCAATCATAATCTCGCGACGTGTATAAATTACAGATTGTAAATGTGTAGGAGTGGAAAAGATATTAACAATTGTTATAAACGTCCATATGTCAATTTAATTTATACAAATAAGGTAAGGAATAGAAATGTTCTAAAGTAAATAATCGTCATTTTTACAAGCTATTTCTTAGCTTTTTAATTTTTTCTCTCATTCATCTCATACTGTTTTGAAATTCATACCGCCGAGATTTGACGTTAATATGACCACTGACGCATAGACATCAAAACACATCTTATGTTGTCTTGATTACTTTGCGATGCACACAGCTTCTTATTTTTCGCTTTCTCGTCTCAGAAGAACAAAAACAGAAAACAATTTTAACCGTCGAAAAATTTCGCCTCGAAATTTTGATGAAACTCCACGTTTTTTCCCACCTGTCTGATTTCTACGTGCATGGGAATCCGATAGCTCAAAAACTTGATGAACCATAAAAATGAAATTTGGCACATGGCTGTATTACTATAATCAAACCCGTCAAAAATTACTAAATCAATCCTTACCAAAGTTTGAATAAAATCCATTAATGGGTTTACTGTCTGTCGCATTCTCTATTTTTGTGGATGTGAACGCAGTAACTGAAAAACGCAACAAGCTAGGTGGGTGAATTTTAATGTAACCTTAGACACAAAAAGTGTTCATTTGTCTCAAAGTTTCATCAAAATCTGCCAACAGGAACTCTGTCCGTCTGTCCATTTCAAGCAAGTACGGCAACTCAAAAACGCAATGAGCAAGATCCATGAAATTTAAGTATAAAATCTTTACATCAAAATTGAAGATTTGTGTCAAATGTTTTGAACATGGATGAAAAAGAAAGATTCTCTATACCACTAAGCTAAAAACAAAACGGGTCATATTGTGGAAGTATAAAAGAAAGTCTAGGGTAGCCACCGACACCGGTTCAATCAAAATAATGACTTAACTCCATCAGCCATTTCGGTTATTACGACAACAGAGTTCGCCAAGCTTTATTAACAGGATAATCAATCATCAGCTAAAGATTAAGTGACTAATAACCTTCTCCCATTTGGCGACACGTGAGAAGACGGTGTAAAGGAAGAGGGAGAGACAAGATTCAATAAGATAAAGGTGATCGCTCGTTCCCTCGGGCAGCTTGAACAAGAATTTTTATCGCACGACACAGAAAGTGATTGCCCTTCACGTGATCAGAATGTGATTTTGTAGCTGCTTTTTTGTTCTCATGAATCCCCTCACGATGCTTTCTGTTGTAACATCCATCATTTTCCCTTTCTCTTTAAACAGTAGCATTTTTAATATATGATGGCCCTTTCCTGTTCAGATAACGGGCAAAAGAATACCACACTTTAACTAGCTGGAGTGTGCTTCCCTTCGCCTTTTCGCATTTTGAGACAATTTCGGCGCGTTTTGGGTTTAGCATTATCGAATAGTGAAGAGAATCGAATATGCATTTTGTACTCGTTTTCTTTAATAGATTCGGTCAAAAATTTAATACAGATCTATAATTCTAGTGATAAAAACCATACGAGAAATTTCATTTTCATGCATTTTTACTTTCTCGTAAAAATGAACGTTCAAAGAGAATGTATTGTAATCGTCAAAAAATTCGAACTCGATATTTTGACGTATCTCCCGTATTAGACCTCCCTGAGTCCGAAAAACACAATTTTGGAATTATGTCTGTCTGTGAACACGATAACTCGAAAACTATTAGAGATACAGGGATGAAATTTGGTAAGGGATCTTTACATATCATTTGTAGGTTTCTATCAAATTTTGGACAAAATCTTTCAACGGAAAGTCTGTCTGTCTGTCCGCATTCATGTGAACACTATAACTCAACCAGAGGGAGTGGTCTCCCCTAAACTTTCTCGTATACTTCCCAAAGAGGTGTCATTTTCCCTCTAACTAGGGCTGCCATACGTCCCGTATACTATTTGTCCAGTTTGCTTCCTAAACTCTGAGTCACTATAATTTTAAAATGACCTGCGCCCATTTTTACTTTCTCGTATACGAAGTATACAAAGAGAAAGTATTGTAATCGTCAAAAAATTCGAACTCGAGATTTTGACGAATCTCCACGTTTTAGACCTCCCTGATTCCGAAAAACACAATTTTGGAATTATGTCTGTCTGTGTGTGTGTGAACACGATAACTCGAAAACTATTAGAGCTACGGGGATGAAATTTGGTATGTGGTCTTAAACATAATTTGTAGGTTTCTATCAAATTTTGGACAAAATCTGTCAACGGGAAGTCTGTCTGTCTGTATGTCCGAAGTCATGTGAACACTATAACTCAAAAACTTGAATAGCCAGATGGATAAAATTTGGTACACAGTTTTATCGTCATGAATGTAGGTCCGTATCAAATTTTCGGCCAAATCCGTCAACGGGCTCACTGTCTGTCGGTCTGTATAATCGCATACTTGTTTAACTCCATGCGCATGCGTAGTGGTAGAAATGCCTGTGCAAAGAAGGGACACTCCGAAAACTTGGCAGTTTTCCAAAAACCAATTCTGGCGGCGAGATTTTGTAAGGCAGCAAACATTTAGGCGTCTCGTTTTACTTGCGTACTGGAAGCAATCTCTGCGCATACGGAAGCTATTCAGCGAGCAAGCTATTCTCCTATTTTCTTCTCCGCACGCGGAACTCGCATCGCTAGAGTTTGATAAAAAAAATAAAATATTGCGAAGTTTTAATACATACGCATCTTTTTGAATATGATTATTCACCTGAATATTTTACTATCACTATAATCTACAATGAAAAGCCTTCTGATAGTCATTGCATTCTGCATTACAGTTGGTTCGAACTTTTTATCAACGCAGGGGGAAGGGAAATGACAAATGTTTGAAAAGTATACGAGAAAGTTTAGGGGAGGCCACTGCCGCTGGTTACTTTCTCGTATACGAAGTATACAAAGAGAAAGTATTGTAATCGTCAAAAAATTCGAACTCGAGATTTTGACGAATCTCCACGTTTTAGACCTCCCTGAGTCCGAAAAACACAATTTTGGAATTATGTCTGTCTGTGAACACGATAACTCAAAAACTATTAGAGATAAAGGGATGAAATTTAGTATGTAGTCTTTAAACATAATCTGTAGGTTTCTATCAAATTTTGGACAAAATCCGTGAGCGGGAAGTTTGTCTGTCTGTATGTCCGCGGTCATGCGAACGCTATAATTCGAAAACTTGAATAGCTAGATGGCTAAAATTTAGTACACAGTTTTATCGTCATGAATGTAGGTCCGTATCAAATTTTGGGCCAAATCCGTCAAAGGGTTGACTGTCTGTCGGTCTGTATATTCGCATCTCCAACGAATCCGCGGTCTCTACGCGCATGCGTACATAACGCAATCTTCTGTGCACGATATTTATTGACTCCTGCTTGGCGCTTTTGATTTCATCCGATTCCCCATGCGCATGCGTACTTGGTAGCAATTTGTACACGCGGAAAGATTGTCCTTGAGCCAAGAAAGAGTAGAAATTGGTACGCATTTAATCAGAACGCATCTCTTTAAATTTGATTTTTTACCTAAATATTTTCTGATAGTCATTGGATCCTGGGTTACAATAGGTTCGAATTTTTTTATCCACGCGGGGGGATGGGAAACAGCACCTTTTTCGAGAAGTATACGAGAAAGTTTAGGGGAGACCACTCGCGCTGGTTATGATTATGTGCAAAAGGAAAATGATAAGAATTTTAAAAAATGCGTAAGTTCTCAATTTTTACGCGTGCTGAGGTACCACAAATTTATTTAAAGTTTTTGAGAACGAAATCTTACTACAAATATCACGCAAGATTTAACCATACCTTCCATCTGGAGAATGCCAGAACGAAGTTTCGGGTTCGGGGGTTGCCATAATTTCCGAAGCTACAGTTTCGTAGACTGCCAAGGTCAAAAGCCAACTATACTAACTTGAGTAAAAGAAGCGAAACGCTCGCCAACACAGAGTCGCAATGTGCATTTTGAACCAAATATGCAATTTGAACACCTTTTTTTCAACGGAGTGAAACGAAATTTGAGCACAGATCTATAATTAATATTAGCAAACGTCATATCAATTTTTATTTATCTAAGCCAAAGGGTTTAGGAGATATATGTTTTACAAGTATGCGATTATACAGACCGACAGACAGTGAACCCTTTGACGGATTTGGCCCAAAATTTTATACGGACCTACATTCATGATGATAAATCTGTGTACCAAAGTTTATTCATCTAGCTATTCAAGTTTTTGAGTTATAGTGTTCATATGACCGCGGGCAGACAGATAGACAGATTTCCCGTGGACGGATTTTGTCCAAAATTTGATAGAAACCTACAAATTCTGTGTCAAGTTCACATACCAAATTTCATTCCTGTATCTCTAATAGTTTTCGAGTTACCGTGTTCACAAACACACACACACAGACAGACATAATTCCAAAATTGTGTTTTTCGGACTCAGGGAGGTCTAAAACGTGGAGATTCGTCAAAATCTCGAGTTCGAATTTTGTGACGATTACAATACTTTCTCTTTGTATACTTCGTATACGAAAAAGTAAAAATGCAACTAGCTAGATGGATAAAATTCGGTACACAGTTTCATCATTATGAATATAGGTCCGTATCAAATTTTGGACCAAATCCATCGAAGGGTTGACTGTCCGTCGGACTGCATAATGACATACTTGTAAAAATTATGTCTCCTAAACCCTTTGGTTTAGATAAATAAAAATTGGTATGACTGTTGCTAACATTAATTATAGATCGGTGCCGAAATTTCGTTTCAATCGGTTAAAGGGCGTACAAATTGCATAATTAATTTTTCTATTCCGATTCTCCATACACATGAAACTGGTAGAAATCTCTGAGCACGCGGAGGATTACGTCACTTTGTCCTTGAGCCGGCAAGAGCAGAAGTGGTGCTAGATGCAATTGGTTACAACTCTTTGAATTTGATTCTTTACCTAAATATTTTACAATCACTATAATCTACATTGAAAAACCTTCTGACAGTCATTGGATTCTGGGTTACAGTAGGTTCTAATTTTTTTTATCCACACGGGGGGAGGGGAAACAGCACCTTTTTGGGAAAGTAAACGAGAAAGTTTAGGGGAGACCACTCCCGTTGGTTTAGTTATCGTGTTCACACAGATGGACAGACTTTCCACAGACAGATTTCTCCCAAAATTTGAGACATTTATACAATTTTTGTGTAAAAACCACATACCACGTTTCGTCTTTCTAGATCGTTTAGTTTTTAAGTTATCGTGTTTATAGGGTCACAGACATGATTAAAAAAAACATGTATTTTTATTATTTTTGGAGCCAAAAATAAAGCAAATGTATATTGTGAAAAAAAATCATCCACTGTAGGATTAGAAAAATAATTTTATCAAACGTTAACATCACAAGGAAATAAAAAAAGAAAGGCATGGCACCATACGAAAGTGACAGATACAAAACAATTTTGAACTGAGCATTATTCAAAAGTATTTCTAATTTGCAGTCTTGGGAGATAATAATAGTCAATGGGAGTCAATAAACAAAAAACACTACTACACATTGCACAGCGCGAGTGCAATTGAGGCTTTAACTGGGTTTTATAACTTGAAACCGAATATTTTTGCCGGTTCGAACCATATATAAAACAAATGAAAGTGCAACGTATGCTTCTTACGACTGATAAAGAAAATAAGAGAATTTTTTTCCTTACTCTGGATAATTGCGCACACCTTTGCAGATGGTTCTCCCAGTGTCTGGACAATACTGAGGTCCAGGGACAAACTTATGCTTGGACTGTGGTTTGGGGAATGTATAGTCCGTGTAGTAGTAGCTGCTGCTGGTGTAGGCCCGCCATCGGGGAGGGCTGGATGCCACCAAAGGGATCCACAGAAGAGCAGTCAAGAATCCACCCACCTGAAAAAAAGAAGCAACATTATTTTAAATCATACTTTTTACAAATGTAAAGTAACTAACTTAATGCTTTCAACAAGAGCAGTAACAGAACCTAGAATTTTGAAAGGAATCTGTTTAAATTCTTAATCAATAGATTGATGCACCGAATTATCCCAGTGTTCTTTCACAAGTAGGTGATGCATAATGAAACTTTAAAAGAAATTTTAGCCGACAGCATAAAGAATAAGAAAAAATTATTCAGGTTTACTCGTATTCATGTATATACTAGGTGATTCAGAAGTCCGGAATGATTTTAAAAATCAATAATTCGCAAACAACTCAAGATAGTAGAAAGATTTGTCCAGATAGGATGGAAATGAAAACGGTTTTTTTTGTTGCAAAGCCAGAACTTGTAGGAAAGTGTGGTTTACAATTTTAACTTCAAATGGTTCTGCAATTAAATCATCCATTGCAGAGACCACATGAGTCAATTATTTTCTAAAGTGTGTGCAAGCTGTTTTCACATTCTAAAAGGGTATTTCATATTGATGTTAAGAAATGGCAAGAGTCAAGTAAAATCACATTAGAGGTGTATAAAATCATGTAAAAAAAATTTAATATTGATTTTAAAAATTAATCAGTTTTGAAAAGTTCCAAGGATATTGATATTATTGACTCATGTGGCTCTCGCAATCAACGATTCATTTGGTGATGACTTCCCTAGTGTATATATAATTAAACCTATAGTATAATAAAACAACTTTAAATTAAGTTTTGGTTCAATTTAACAACAACATACTTAGGTATATTTTACAATAGAGAAACAGATATACAGGAAATGGTGTTTGGTTCTCTAGAGCAAAATTGCGCGCAATTTTTATGAAAATATAGGGTTGATTTTGTTCTGAAACTTATTACTACGGTGGTCAGACATCCCGGAGTATCTAAGACAGTGCCGCTTTTGACTGTACAGAATTTTACTTATAAGTCAAGAACCTTCATTAAAAATATTAACTACATTTAATTTTTAAGAAGTTAATTTCCAAACTTTTGCATACGTTCAGTGGTATCGACCATATTTCCTGGATTAGAAGATAGTCTAGGTTTTCAACTCTTTGTCATGGATAGAAAAATTGTGCCGAATTGCAATTCAAGTTGCCCCTTTTTTATTTATCAATAAATACTTCATTTAAAACAATAAAAATTTATTTTTTCTCCTCAATTTAATTTTTTAAATATCTAGCTTCTGAAGATTTTCCTTCCAACTTTTACTATACTTAGAATATGCTGATCCTAGCATGACTTATGTGGATTAATTACTTCGAAAAAGAAGATAATAAGGGTACTAGCAAAATGCTTTTTTTATATGTTCCTGTTTTTTAAAATAGTAATTTTCATTTTTTCTGAATTTTTATTTTATTTATTTATCAGCACAATTTTTATTTTGTCCAATGCCTTCGATGCCTCTCCCAAGAAAGTGCCAGTATTCTGAAGCATGTCGGATTGAAGTACAGAAAAATCTCTTCACTTTACTTATTACTGATCTCACCCGCTTCTGAAACTCGGCAGAAACTTTGAAATACACGGAATATCCACAGCGAAAACTGCTTCTCTACTGGGCATGGTTCATTTGTTGTTGATCATGCTTAGTTGAGCAGCTGTCCACATCCCTGACCTTCTCACTGTTGATGTCGGTTAACAAACAAGCCAGCGTGATTTTACAGGCACACCGCTGGGTTGCTGCGGTTGAATATCTTTAATTCTTTTTTTATTAAAAAGTTTAAGCTCACTTGATGACTTTTTTTCTTCTCGAAGGGTGTGTCAATAACAACGAACTGCGCCTTCAACCTTCATCGGAACTGGTTCAAAAATCGCAAGTTATTTAAACGAATTAATTGAAAAAATTCCACATCTGGAATGTATGCCACCCAAAATTTGACAACAAGTACAGAATATTTTTAACAGGTGTTAAATCTGTTGTTGATAAAGTGTTTATCTTTTGTTGAAACGTTATTTCAGCGGCATTCTTGATGCAGCTTCTTCATTGTCAGTTCACTTTTACAGTTCTGCAAATAAAAACAGAATGGTCATTCAAATACTTTACTAATCTTTTATTACAGAATTTGGACTTTCTAGTAAGCAATACTGAAAATTAAATTCTCAAGTAAGTTTATTTCATCGAAGAGCTAGCTTGCAAAGATGAAGAGTTGTTGTCTAACGTCTTTTTAACAAAACAAAAGAAAAAGAACAGTACCTATTTAAACTATTGTTCATCGCTATGGAACATTGTTATTATCATAATATATATAACTCATTACATGACTCATATACATAACTCATAAATTGAATTTCAAATCCATATTCACTATCCTTTTATACGTGTAAATTCCAGCAACCACATCAGAGTCATGTTTTTGAACAACTCTCGTTAATACTTTCGCAATAATAACTGGTAAAAATATTTTCGTACTTTACATCACAAAAAATAATACCACAGACTTGGTTAAAATATCAGCAGATAATATTCGATTAATCCTTTCAAGTTCACTACATGTTTCGTTTGGAAAATTATTAAATTTATTTCAAAAAGGGATATTAGACATGTAGCTGATCATAAATATGTAAAGGAAAAAAGATTTAGCACTTTTGTTTATTTTCAAGAAATTTCTGGCTTCACAAAGAAACCAATGCACGATAACGGGCTATTTTCCCTCCGAATAAGTTATTATCTAAATACAATTTAAATTATATATTTAATTTATAAATATATTTGAGTATTCAGGATATTCAATTTTCAAAAAATTCAATATTACTTTCGAAAATTCAATTTTACAAGATATCAATTTGTGCAAGAAACCTCATCATTTTGTTTCTCTTAGAGATCAAAAGCAATTTAGTTGTTGCAATGCCGATATCTTTGTGAATACTAACGGTATTGAACCGGAATTTTTATATAAGTCGGCCTATATATCTGGCTCTTAAGTTATGAAAGATAAATCATGCTATGTTTCGCCCATGCGCAGTAAAAAAATGTGGTTTCACTGAGAAACCAATGAACGCTAAAGGGTTAAGCTGGTAGTGCTTTTTGATAAGTTTTGCCTCCTTTTCTTACAATAAACTCATTCGGAAAAATGAGCATTATTATCAATTAAATGTTTGTAGAATAACGAGGAGACGGAGAGAAATCTTCAATTTACATCGCTGAATCTCCTTTATTAGGCATCTTACGATTCACATACCCTTGCCCAAGAAGGCAGACGAGAGAAAAAACAGAGTTTACCGGTTACGATAGTATGAGAATGGGTGTGGAAGGTTGGTAGCATTCTAGAATGAATGAAGATATTACTCGAAACTCTGATTCCGAGAACTTGATGAATTTACATTGACGGAAATTATCTAAATTTCAATTTATAACTGGCTCAGACATAATTTCTCTATTTTTATTTCAGCTCAAAGAATAATTTGTTACATGTGAATATACTGCATACCAAATAATACAAGGTATAATTTTAAATCATAATAGAGAAAATTTAACATGAAGTCTACGGGAATAATTTTCGTTTCAGAATACAATATTTGTATATTTTAGGTATTGTAGTTAAGTTACATCATGAGAATCCGTTTACGAGAAGAATTAGATAATTTCCCACGATAACTCTGGTGTAGTTTGCAAATAATCAATTGGATATCACAAATAAGCAATTGGATAT
>BGPR01011710.1:21397-44968 GCA_013235015.1 Araneus ventricosus | reverse complement strand
TGCAGGTTAACAGTAAACTGCATAGCATTAAGCCTTCCCTTGCATTGTGGGCGATTTTTCCTATTCCTGGAATCGATGTGAAATTAACCCGGCTTCGAATTGGCCATACATGACACACTCACAGACATTTGCTTTTTAGAGATCCAGTACCATTGTGTACATAACGTAATGTAATTCAAACTATTGACCATATTTTAACAAAATGTCCTGATTTTAATTCTTCCAGTTTAATATTTTTTTAAACTAATGTTTCAGACTTGAAGGACTTGGTGGGTGCGAGTCCTCACCCAAATTTACTTCCTTTCTTTAGAAATATTGGGGGTTTTTTTTATCCCGAATTTCGTGCACTTGATGTTTTTTCTTTGGTGGATTTTAACAAGCATGTTCAGTTTTGGTTATGAAATTTTACTGTTTGTGAAATTTTTATGTTTTATCGCTAACATTTTATGAAGACTTTAAGACTTGCATCATTTTCTCATCTGGAATTTCTTTTCTGTGATTTTGTCATTTAACCTTGTATTTGGCACAGCTTAGCCGAAACCGGCTCTTGTCCTTAGGGATGGAAAAAAACCTACCTGTTTTAACCAAAAACCGTTTTTCTTTGTTTCGGTAAACCGGTTTTTCCTGTTATTTTTTGTCCCGGTTATAACCGGTTATTGTTATTAAAATCCAATAACGGGGGGAAAATCCGGATTGGAAGTTAAGCTCGATTTGAGATTCGATTAGACTAAAATTTACCCAGTTATGAAGCTTTGAATTTCATCACCTTAGGCCAATCAACGACAACCGCTTCCTCGAGGCGTCTACTGGTTGGCGGATTACTGAAAGGTCTTTATGAACTGTTAAATATTGGCCAATGGATTGATTTCCTATAAAAACGTTATTAATAAAAAAAAATTGTCTACAAACGGTGTTTGTTATTTTTTTATAAAAAAAACCCACGAAAACCGGTTTTTTCAAAAACCGGTTATTTTGAGCGGTTATAACCGCCAGGTGAAAAAAGCCTGAGTAACCGAAAACCGGTTATTTTCACAATAATCGCCATGCCACCCCTACTTGTGCCATTAAACGCAAAAATCCAGTCCAGTCCATGAAGTCTTGAATTAGAATCGGAATGGATGGTGCTATTTTGCTCATCGAGATTTCTTCTGGGGATTAAGAATACTGTGTTCATTGAAGAAATTACTGATATCAGCAACCTAAAACGTCGAATCGAAGCTGCAATTGGAATGTAACTACGGAGATTGTTAGGTAACGCGGACTTGAAGCGCCACCTACAACTCAGTCAAGAGATTAAGCAGAACGACTTAAGATCTGAGTGGGAGAAGACGTCTCTCACCTTCTACAAGGATTTAATAATCCAATCAAGCAGCAGCCACTCATATCAGCAGAGGCTCCTATTCCATAATATACACCCGCCTTAATGGTGGTCAATCTAAATCATCTGCCCTTGCAGCGTGGTCAACGTATGGAAATGTATACAAAACTATCTGCCCTTATAGAATAGTCAATCTGTGGACTGTATTTAAATAATTATCCGCCCTTGCGGTTTAATAATCATAAAGTGGATTAACTCTTTAATCCCGAGGCGACTTTTTTCTTCTAGCCCCTTTAAAACCAGGACTTTTTGGGAGGAAGCGACATGAATTGGACTCTCCCAACCTGAGTGGTCATTTACTCCACCACCACAGCCCCAGGTGTAACCTTCCCTTAAGGCACATGGAAATGGGCTGTGGTTGGCAAGGATAATTGCATCCCCTATAATGCGCTTATCTCCTAACCCATCTCAGAACCTCCCCTCCCCTCAAAATAAGCCAACCGCCTCAGACCGGCTTTCGTCGCTGTTAAGGGGAGGAATTATTAGACCGCCCGGGACCGCCTCTCTCGGCGCGAGAGGGTTAATTTAACCACTATGCCCCCCCTGTGGAAAATCATATTGTAAGCACCCACTCCAGAGGTGATGTAATGTGAAGTAATGATCAACAACTTGTTTTAATAATTGTTTCTATTTTATATTTACTATGTTGAACTGTTTCATTAAAGATTACTTTTCTACTATCGACGACTTTTCTATACATAACACTCAACAGAGATGCTTCACAAGACGTGGAGGGAGATCGAGTAACATCTTGGCGTCTGTCGAACGATTAATGGTGTATACATAAAGTGACCATTTATTTTCCCCCTCAAAACGGGGCATTTTTAAATTTTTATTTAATATTATGTAAATTCAAGACCTATTAATGAAAAGATCAGGAATAAACGCGTGAAAATAAATAATTCATGTGATCTTGCATTTTTCTGAAGAACACATTTTTGCTTCAGTACATTTGGTGTTAATTTTAAAAAAAGAATGGCATTCTTGGCAGGATTTCTTAAAAGTAACTTTGATAAATAACATTGTTTATAAATTACGACTTGCAACTGTGTTTTCTAGCTCTCCCACAACTTACTCAGAAGAAGAAAGACCCTTTCCACGGGTGCAATAGCGCCGGGCAGACATAGAATATATGCAATAATTATACCAAAGTTCGTATGATTTAAATTATTGGCGTGAAAGTGTTCGAACAGTTCCACAAAACGGTTTTCGCTTAAAATATTCCCAGTGTTTCATTCTGTCACTTCATGCGATGTAACGTAGTTAGAAACAAGTGCGAGATAGCAGGCTTCTGACCAACTTACATATGTGTGATAAGTATAGCGCATGCTCCGTCATCGCCAGTCTACTATACATTATCGTTGGATTTTTTTTATTATTATTATTACTATTATTTTGGCCTCTTCTTGTTTGAAATTGTTATCGTGGGTTGCCCTGAAAACGGGACATTTGGGCGTCCCGAAGCTGTTCTTGGAGATAATGGGACAGGTTACCGAAAAACAGGACGTATGGTCACATTATGTATACATCAACAGGAATTGAAATTTATATAAAACTTTGTACTTTTCTTAATATTTTAGCACAAAATTTATGTGCATACTAGCTGCATGACCCGGCGTTGCACGGGCAATCTTGAATAATGGGATATTCCCGGGCGGAGAGAAGTGAGATCACGTGAGGCCTTGGGATCCATATTTTTTCATATGCCCGGCTCCGTTTTTTTCCAACAAATATTGTCACTTACTTTCCCCAACAAATGTAAATATTCTTTCAAATCCAGTCTTTCTATTACTAATTTTCATATGCCAGCCTCCAGTTTATTTTTTATTGTCGCTATATTTTTATTTTCGCTGTCGGTTATGTTTTTATTGTCGCTAACGTAAACGTTACGTTCCTCCAAACACTTCCTTTGAATCCTATATTGTTTAATTAAAATTTTTAAATCCAACATTTTAATTACTTTATAGTTAATAACCCAGCGTTTCTCGGAATCCACAATTTTTCATATGCCCGTCTCTGTTTTTTCCCTACAAATATTATCACTAAGCTTCCCCAAAAAACGTAAATCTGTTTTGAATCCTCTCTTGTTGGATTAAAACTTTCAGTTCTAGCCTTTTCACTACCTTAAAGCAGTTTGGTTTGAATGAAAACGCGAGAATTATAATGCTTATAAATTAAAACAGATGAGCATGATATTTGTTTTGCAAAAGAAAAAATAAAACGAAATAAAAACAGAAACGATAAACAATTTAAAACTACACCAAACTGATAAATTAAACACCAGAAACATATATTTTCGAATTGCCCGTAATTGAATAATAATGAAAAAAACTGGATAAAAATGAATTAATATTTTCCCCCAACAAACGTAAATGTTGCGAAACACCGTACGTCAAAAAAGAAAGAAAAATGCAGGAAAACGATTTTTGTCCATTGTTAATAAATCCAAACACAGAAGCTCGCTCAAAAAAAATACCAACTTCCGTTAAAGAAATAAAAAAATGCAACACCTAATGTGAAAACTAATAATAGGGCAAAAAAGAAATCGCCGTGAATGAATTCACCATGCTGCCAATAGATGGTAGCACGTCAATTTAATCATTTTGACGTTTTTAATTAATATCTTTTTAACTTTCCTTGGATTATTTTCCATCTTTTGGTTCTTACGGCTAGTTGCAGGATTCAGTGGTTCGTGAGAAGGACATACATACATACATACGTCTGTTGATGTTCGAATTTTAATAGGATATATGATAAATGTATCTATAATGGGCTATCTCTTATAATGCGTCATTCCTTGAGGTCACGTGACACGTCTTGTCTTACCAATCGACCATTCCTTTATTCTTCTAAATTTCTTTGGCTCTTCTCTCCTGGCTACGTTGTGCTATGTCTGACAATCGGCTATTTCTTTGTTCTTCTGTTTTCTTCGGTTTTTCTCTCCAGCCCGCGTTGTGCCATGTGTGACAATCCTCTATTTCGTTGTTCTTCGGTTTCTTCCGCTCTTCTCTTCTGGCCACGTTGTGCCATTACTGTCAATAGGCTATTAATTTGTTCTTCTGTCCTGGCCACTTTTTGCCATAGTTGACAATCGGCGGCTTATTTCTTCTTCAGTTTCAACAACTCTCCTTTCACGTTTTCTAATTGCCTCCCGTCTACTGGCAGCATCCCCTGTGATTCCTCTTTTTCTTTTAGGCATCGTAAAAAGCGAGAATTGAACAAAGCAAAAATAGTAACTTCCAAATATCAGCTTAAAATAGAAGCTTTTAGAAATATTTAAACTTGATCAAATTATTGAATAATGATTAAAATCACTAACATAACTAATCTACATCTTTCGACACATAACTTAACAGAAACAAAACACCCCTTTTAATTTCGTTAAAATGATTTTGTTGGACGTTATATCACGGGATAAAAAAAAGAATTTATACACTTTCAACAATACATTTTTTTATTATTTCTGTCAGCGTCACTTTTTTATTGTTGTTGTAACAATGTTCTTTAAAGTAAACGACTTCAACAATAAAATATATTTTGAATTGCGCTGCAACAATGAAAAGTATTGTTATAAAGTATCCGAAACAATGAAAAGCATTGTTGTCAATTAGTTTTTAATTAATATCTTTTTCACTAATTAAAATTTCGATATTTAAATGGCCGAAATGGCTTCCCTGGATTATTCCCCATCTTTTGGTACCTTCCGCGCGCTTCTCCGTTCGGCGGTTCGTGAGAAGATAGAAGGACATACATACATACATACATACATACATACATACATACATACATACANNCATACATACATACATACATACATACATACATACATACATACATACGTTTGTTTACCTTCGAATTTTAATAGAGTAGATTATTATTTTACGTAATACCATTTTGTAATCCTGGCATTCTTTTTCGATGAACCTGAAGTTCAGGGTATTAAAGCAATTCCACTTATGAAACAAAGCGAGTGTGTTTGTATGTGTTGCGAGTGAGCCTCTTTAAATATTGTCTGACTAATAAAGATTTCTTATTCTATATATATATAAATCCAAATATAACTTGTATATAAACATACAGAAATAAAGTAAACAAAACATATCAAGAATCAAATCCTATACTAAAAAGTCATTATTTGAACAATACATCAATTTTAAATAAAATCTAAACATTTTTTTGAATATACTAAAGATACCATGAACAAAAAATCAAGTTTAAGCAATTATATGTCAACAAGTAATAAAACTCTGTTGTTATTAAAAGTATTGAAATAGGCAAACCAAGTAAAAGGAGTTTTCAACAATTAAAATAGCAACTTGGCTGTGAACAAGCTTTAGCCAGGTTAAATCAATTTTGTTGTACAAACCATCCCTGTTACTATTGTTGTTGAAAAAACAAACAGGGTAATTTACCCTAAAATGAAAATTTAGAAAGAAAAGTCTTATACTAACCCTAACAATAAAACATAACTGTATAGAAACGACTATAGTTCAGGATAAAAATATGTAATATAACATTATATTGCACCATGATATTGCACTAAAGACAGTATATATATAATTCAATAAAATACCCATACTTTTCAATAAACATTAACTAATCATGTCTCCTCTTATACTTACCAGAATTCATCTCTTTCAATATAACCCGCCATCACATGTTGCCACAACCAAAATTCTTACCATGAAACAACAAAACTGACCAAATAATATAATTAATTTTTGATATCAAGAATTAGTAAGATACCTATATTAAAATTCTCAAAACCATTTTAAAAATTGTAATACAGTTATTTATCTAGATAATATTTGGAAATTAGTAAAAATGTCTATTAAAAAGGAAAATTTCACTGGAAAGATCCTGGCGCCATCTATGTAATAAATCTGAAACCAATAACTCAATAGCCAAATTTGAATAAGACTACACAATACGAGTAGAATATGTGAAAACACTATCCACTATCATAGAAATAAAAATATTCTCTTATAAACCATATGAATGTTTTATTCTAAATTACCTAAATATTTCTTATCTATATATACTCTTAGAAACCCTATAGGCATTCCATAATCTAATGCAAAGGAATAAAAAATTTTTATGTTCTTAATTCTAATATCAATGTCTGTTACTAAATTATATATATATATATATATATATATATGTCTTGCAGAATTACAGCGAAAATAAGGAACCTAATATAGCTACTTCATCCAAAAAAAGAAAGAAATCTGAAGGGAAATTACCTTATCAAACATTTAAAAAAAGATTTTATTTATTGTTGATATTTTTGCATAAGTATATTATATCATAAAATTAACACAAAATAAGCATTCTTATAAAACGATAGAATTCGAGGAGTAAAGCTAGGCATTCACGATGTTTCCACACCGCGCAAATTCGGTCTCATTGCGCTATAACAGGTCGTCAATGCGAAAATCCGATGAGAATTGGTTTGGTTGGTCGAAAGTTGGAAAATCTAACTTCGCCTGAAATCCATTTGGACTGAAGGTTAGGTCAGCATCTATACTTATAAAAGGCACTGTTTGCTTGCGTGTGTGTGTATGTGTGTGTCTGCGATGTCGACACGAATCTATCGCACTTACAGCCATGAATTTTGAAATTTAATCTAGAAATTTTTTTATTTAATATTTTGTGCTGTTTTGGGTGATTTTTCGCACTCATTTCTCAATTGCATGGCTTCGAATAATTGTACGAAAAAAAAAGTTACACCATCCGAAAGAACGAACTATTTCCGTTCTAATGAAGTTTGTTTCGTACGTCTTTCGTACGACTGTAGTATCTTTTATAATGATCGTTGAAAAACAATCAATGAACCATCGAATAGAACAAAGAATTTTCGTTATAATGAACTTTGTTTTGAATTTCCAACATAATTTACTGAATTTTGAGAAATTTTTGAAAAATAGTCACTTTTATGGTAATTTTTAATAAAGATTTCTTCAAATTATCGCGTCTGACGTTCTAACATCTCTATAATTTTCATTTTTTTTAGCTTATAACTGGAACTTTCTGTCGGATTTAAAACAAGAACTGTTAAAACATCTTTTTTTCTTTTTTTTTTATTTATTTTTCCCTGACCAGTTCAAACAGTTTTTTTGCTATCCAGATTTAACAGCAAGATTTCTCCGGATGATTCCAGCACGCATTGTTGCAGTTTCATTGGCTGATGCGTGACCTTCCTCGCGGCAGGTGACGTCATATGCTTTCATTACAATCCGATTTCTTCCGGCAGGTGACGTCATTATATTCGCGTCATCGTCATCTCAATAATATATACATTGCTGTTTTGATAAATGTCATTGAAAATCAATAATGTGTATCTTTTGTTTTGATTTTGTTTTCAAAACTTTTTCGTGTCATTGTTGGCATTTTTCTCCAGTCCTTATTCCACGGGCAACGCTGTACACGTACTGCTATTAGGTTATAAATGTTGAAATGCGACTGGTGTAGATACGTGGAGGAGGGAGGGGGGAGGTTCTCTCGCACTAGAGGAAATCAGAGCAGACGGGGGTTCACGTTTTGAAGGCGGGGGAAGTAGGTGCAGTAGGGGATCTGTTTGTGATTTTCGTGGAATGACCAGTGAATCACCTACCTGAAAAATTAAATGGTGTGGAGTGCCACCACGCCATTTGCGTGGAGTGGAGCGGTCGTGAATGCCCAGCTCAAAAGTTCGTGTAAAGCATTTTATTAGCTATTTGTATCTCTGCCAGAACTAACATTCTCTTATAAATACTTAACTCGCTTCTCTTAGATATTCATTTCAGTGCCAGTACCGATGCACTTTTCCTCAAAATGGGAAACAGAAAGAGACCTTACGGATACTAAGCTAAAGTGCATTTTAAGTTAAGTTCTGTTACTTTCAATCTGGAATATTGCAGTATTATCTGGTATCTCAATTACGGTAACAAAATTGAAATTATTGAGCGAACACAAAACAACTTCTTGAGATATTTACTTTACAAGAAAAACGGATTGTACTTGCAGGATGCATCTCCTTCATTTCTTCGTAATATTTTTAATATGCCTAGTTTGTGTTCCAGACGAGATGGTTCTTGCGTTCTTTTCTTTTACAAAGTTATTAATGGTTCGATCGAATATAATGATATAATAAGCTCTATAGATTTCGCTGTGCCCGCCAGATTTTTAAGGAACCAAAGTTGCTTTCCAAATGTATATTCAAAATTTAATTATATTAACAGGTTCTCGTTATATAGGTTTTATAAAATTTTTAACAAGTTCTCTGATGAACTTGACATTTTTAATATGTCTCTTGGTGCGTTTAAATCGAAATGTTTACAGCTTTTAAATACATGATGTGTTTTATTTTGCCTCTTTTCAACTTTTTAGATTTTTATGCGTTTTGATTTTCCGTGTCCTTATGTATTAGACCATTTTTTTAAATGTTTTTTATAGGTTTTAATTTTTGTACTCTTTTTTTGGCGTCGTGTTACAATTTATTTTTATCTCAAGTGCGTATTTTCGTCTTTAAACGTTTAAACTCCTGGAGTGTTTTTAGAGGATTCGGTGCTTATGTGTTTTGACTTTTTAACCCTTGCCTTTTAGAAATGGTCTTTTAATTTAAAAAAAAAAAAACGACTTTTAGAATCATGGTGTTTTAATGTTTTTTTGTTTATGTGTTTTCGTTCTTAATTAAATATGAGTTTGCAAATTTTTTTATGATTTTATTTATTCTCTGTGCTCACCTTTTTATTTCCACGTGCATTTTTTTTTATTTACTCGTTGTGGCTTTTGTTCTTTGTGTGTTTGTTGTTTATAGCACTCTGTAAATGGAGTTTTCTATGTAGTGCTCGTGCTTTCCTTTAAATAAATTTAAAAAATAAGTTTCGTTACAGAAGTTACTTAGAATCAGGTTTGAGAGTGAGTTGCTAAAAGGTCTCACTAATATTCAGGTTGCAGTGAAAGACTTCAAACTAAGAATTTCAGCTCAGACTGTCTCAAATTAGGGTAGTTTAAAGGAAAACTAAACATGCAATGCAAAAAAAATTATGTTCAGTGGCGGCAATTGAATGGCAAAATTATGTGTGGGGGGGGGCCAAAAAATTAATAGACACCTAAAAGTACCCTGAAGTATAGAGCTTAGACAACAAAGTTAAAAATTAGTTAAAAAGTTAGCTAGCTTTTCCGGACGCTATTTTTTTATATAATACCGAGTTTTAGACGGCTAAAATGAAATAAAAATTTAATTTTTTTCGCAAAAAGTGGGGGGAGCAACTGCCCCTCCCCGAATCGACACCACTGCTTATGTCAAGGTACAAAAAGGTGATGTATCAAACGTTTAATATACTTAAAGATATTAATTTTAATATATAAGCAGGCCCCCAAGTTAAAGGTTACGAATTTGATTGCGTATGTTATATACATGCAAGATATTTATCAACAATATACACAAAACTATTTAAAATTTTTGTGACGCATTGGATTTTTGTAATATCTCACGGCCAAATATTAAACAATTTAAGCATTTAATAAAATAAATGAATTACATAAGATTAGAAGAGTTCCTCGTCTTTAGGTTTCGTGTCTTACATATTTTGTTTGATCATAACTTCGAAACCTATCAACAGAGGCGAAAAATTCTCATTCCATCTTAAAATTCAGATTAATTATTTTTTACCAATGTTAATATTAATAATACATTTTTAGTACAAAAATATTACACATTATTTAGTTTGGTAAAAAAATTCTTTTAATATCTATTTTAACTGGATTTCTCGTACAAATACTTAGGTTTATTGCTAAAAATCCCTAAAATTTTGATTTAATCTGTAATATAAATCAAATAATATACATTTTTGGTACAAAAATAATGTATATTATTTGATTTAATGAAAAAAATTCTTTCAATATCTATTGTAACTGAATTTCCCGTACAAATGCTTACGTTTACTGTTAAAAATCCCTAAAATTTTGATTTAATCTATAAGGAATCATCACTACATAAAAAACCCTTCAAAAAAGAATAAAGCTGGAATATTTTTTTTCTTTGGAAATTCTCTGTATTATTTATCACTTCTCATTTACACTTTCAAACGTAAACTGAGCAGAAGAGGTCGTAGAGCAAAAGTGCAGAGGGAAAAAAACTGCGAAGATTCCGATGAATTTACAGCAGGGCATGCCAAGCTCTCATCTTTTATGGATGGCGTTTGTTTTTAAATCGAATAGACCTCGGAACCCCTGGGTTTTAAATCAAATATTTTATAAAGGGTGAGGAGAGGGATTGTTAAATGCATGCAACTCAGAAGTGTGATTAGACGCTGAAATAAGGCATGCCAGACGAGTTCCAATTCGTTATTTTTAACCTCGTTTTCATTTATGATTTTTTGAAAACTCATTTTTTGTAGGGGTCTTTGGACTGTTTTAGCATTGCCAATTTTTACTGTTTTAGCATTGCCAATTTAGACATTGAAAAATCCTTGCCAGGCCGTTTAAAGGCTGAAAAAAAAGTCATGGCAGAAGAGTGATTCGTTATTTTTAACCTCGTTTTTATTCATGATACGATCAAAGCTCACTTTTTGTAAGGGACTTCGAGAGAAGATTCTTATTACTGTTATAACATTGTCATTACGGTAATTATTTAAATAACTGTATTATGGTCTATGAAAAAATATAATTCTCTTATAGGATAGCTAACTAAAATATATATTAAAATGCGCTTTTATAAAATCATGAATGATAAAGAAGTTAAAAACACTCTACTGGTATGCTTTTTTCAGAGTCTAAACGGTCCGGTAAGCCTTTTGTAACGTTCTGACAAACATTTTGCAACGTCTAAACGGTCTGTCGATGTTAGGCGGGACATTCACGATCATGCCGTGTTACTCCATTTGTCGCACGT
Organism: Araneus ventricosus; assembly: GCA_013235015.1. Lineage (NCBI taxonomy): Eukaryota > Metazoa > Arthropoda > Arachnida > Araneae > Araneidae > Araneus > Araneus ventricosus. The sequence goes on along the minus strand of BGPR01011710.1, from coordinate 33,713 downwards.
CGCACCAAAAAACTTCGTCAATGGCAAAATCCAATGAGAACTACCGTGGTGTAGTCGAAATGTTTGGATTTTCAACCGGTCCGATATTCATTCGGCGCACTAAGCCATGAACTTGAAATGCGATAATGGGTTTTGGGGGAGCCAGCCTCTCCCACAAATCCGAAAAGAGGGGAACAGTGGATGTGAGTCATTCTTTGAAAATCAGGGCGGGGGAAGACGAGAAGGAGCAGTAGCTTAGAGGATCGGGTTGCCCGTGGGTGATGTTTTTTCAGTTGACACAGTCCAACTGCAAATGGCCCGCCAAATTTTATGAGCTGAAAATGGAACCGGTCTGCCAAGAAACCATCCAAATGGGTTGGAACAGGATGAATTAGATCAATGGTGAATGTCTGTGGCGACTCCTGACACCATTGACTATAACTGCGGAACTGACCTTTGGCTGCTTTATAAGCGAGCAGAAAGAACTATGTAGCAGTCTCTCTTGAGCACTCACTCCTGTACTGGAGCTGGCGCTCATGCTGTTATGGTTCATCCGTGTTTGCCTAATCTTGTTTGCATTTGCTGCACTTGCTGTTTACCATATTTTAACCTGTTTTTAATCGTTACTTTTAATTCAAAGTTGTTCAAGCTTCTTAATAAATGAGTAGTTGGTAAAGCTGGAGTACCTTCTGGTTTCCCATCACCAATGCCTTCTGATTGTGAGTAATTGTGTACCTGGTTCAACCATACGAACCTCCCGGCATGTTCAGCTTTATAACATTACAAAGAATTCTCTCTCGAAGCCCCCGGCAAAGAATGATCTTTTATAAAATAAAGTGATTTTTCTGGATTTTTACAGACTTTGAGTGCCCCAAGTGGTCATTATCTGATACCAGCCAGCCGTAGATGATCACTTGATGAATGAAAGAAAAGAGATGCACTATCGATCTTTTTTGATAAAACAATGTATGTTTCACATTGCAAACGCTCCATCTATATAGGTAAATCTGTTCTTTTATTCGGTGTTAAATATGACAAAAGTTAGTAAATTAGTTCAGAATAATAAAACAAAGGTTATTTAATACCTTACTTTACCTAATACCACTTACCTAAGTTAAAAAATTTTAAAATATTAAATAGATATAATTTTTAAAAATTAGCTGATCAGAAGCTATTCTGTCCAGAACATCATATACCCAGTGGTGTAGGAAAGGTCAAGACGAAGCATCGCTGCCTTGGGGGTAGTTTTATGGGATGTCTCAAAGACAAATATTTTTGCATTTCGTCACTTAACAAGCAACTCAATCTCATTTTTTTTTAAATTTCAAAGATGAAGAAAATACTCAATTTTTCGCAACCAATAACGGATATTTCTGAATTTTTTTAACATCTGATATAAACATAAGACCAGTGGCTGACTGGATGGGAAAATATTGTTTGTCAGGGGCCCATAGATATTAAACTTGGTTCCTTAGATCTTAGACAATATGAGCCTGAAGAGCATGTTGCTTAATATCCGCAGGGACCCACATGCCATCGGGCAAGTTGACAACTTGGTCAGTGCGCCACTGCATAAGACCACATGTTGCCACCAGATGTGGGAAAAAATCTAATATATTCATTATTGGTTGCGAAAAATTTTCCTCTTTGAAATATAAAAAAATTGAGATAGGTGGAGTTGCTGGTTAAGTGACGATTTATTATGTTTAAGTTTACAAATATGACGAGGGAATCGAAAAAATATACCCTGGGGGCAGGCCGAATTATCACATAGGCAAAGCAGGCAACTGCCTAGGGGCTTCGCAATTTTGGAGGGCCCGAGATTTTTTGCAGTATTTTCAGGGTTTTCTAATTTTGTGTTTTCATTTGATTTACAAAATTATCCATACGAACATATTTAAATTAAAATCAAGTATAGGTTAGATTTCAGAACAATATCCTTAGGGAATTTTTTTCCCTCCGTGTTTCCAAATTCGCTTGCAGTTAATTGTGGTCAAACCTTTTTGCAATTGTCTGGCTGACTCCCATGCCGACAGCCCTGGTAAACTTCGTATTTGGATAATTAGAATGCGTTAAAAAGTTCTGAAATTTTTTTTAAAGATTTTATTTGAAATTACTTGAAATTTAAATTAATTTTTTATATATATATGCGAGATACTGAAATCAACTGTCTTGAAGGCCACTTACAGTTTAATGTTTTGTTATTTCAGTTTGTCGCGATATTTGTTTCTTAAAAACTGCTTATATAGATATTAAATAAATATCTATAAAAAATTGGAAGTTTGTCAGGGGAAAGGGATGCCCTGAAACATACATTACCTAAGGGCCCCCCAACAAGCTTAATCCTGCTCGTTCTCCTCAGTACGCCACTGCGTTTACCCTTACTCCGCCACTGCTAGCCTGTGCAGAGAAGGTCGTCTTATCCAATGGGCTAATAGCACAGGGGCCCCGTCAATCCAAGGGCACACAACAATTTACTAATTTAATTTTATTTCAATTTCAAACCAAAATCATAATCTTAAATACATTAAAAGTAAAAATATGGTTAAGGCTTGTTAATAGACAGTCATCGATTTTTTAATGTTACATAAACATGCATATCAGTTCAAAAAATATTCATCCAGAAGCAGTGTGAGAAAATCTTGAACTATGCTTGTAATGGAAGTTACCTACATTATCAAGAGCTACACGCCGCACCAAATTATTTTACATTATTAGGTAGCTACACGCCGATACCTAATATTATAGTAATGCAGTGGCGTAGCTAGTTCAAAAAATATTCATCCAGAAGCAGTGTGAGAATGTCTTGACCTATGCTTGTAATGGAAGTTTCCTACATTATCAATAGCTACACGCCGCGCTTGATTATTTTACACACAATAATAGTAGGTAGCTACACGCCGATACCTAATATTATAGTAATGCAGAATATTATAGTAATGCAGTGGCGTAGCTAGTTCAAAAAATATTCATCCAGAAGCAGTGTGAGAATGTCTTGACCTATGCTTGTAATGGAAGTTTCCTACATTATCAATAGCTACACGCCGCACTTGATTATTTTACACACAATAATAGTAGGTAGCTACACGCCGATACCTAATATCATAGTAATGCAGTGGCGTAGCTGCAACTTTTACCGCCCGGGGCGAACTGCTACATGCCGCCTTTCCGTTGGAAGTTAGATAGGATACATAAACCGCAAAATAAAAAAATTATGAAAAGATTCTAGAAAAAAGCATTTTATTAATAACTTAATTCGTCGTTTGACGCCTTGATCTCCGTATGAAACCGTTCGTCCACCACCAGTCTTTCTTTAACATATCAACAATTTAACAACAAAAGGCTAAAAATATGAATTAATGAAATTAGTTATATTTCATTCACACAATGTTGGGGCTCGTGCTACTGCTATTGTTAGTTATAAAATTGTTTTCCTGCATGTCTTATTTGCCGCCCGTTTCGAAGTGGCGCCCGGGGCGGACCACCCCTTCTGCCCCTCTTTAGCTACGCCACTTTAATAATGTATCAGGTTTATTTCTGTAACCACATGACAGAGCGTTATAATAAAGTATATTATACGTTGTATGACAATTTGAAAAGTGTAATGTGATTATTTTAAATACAATAATACTGTGTATATTGCGAGTGCATATAATCCTTCAGAATTATTGTGATGAGAGCATCTTTTCATATACAATAATATTTCCCCCTAAATGTTTAGTTTAAAATTATTTATTTTATTCATAATAATAATTTACAGCCAGAGGTTTACAAATTCCTAGTTACGGTTCTGATGGGGTAAGACGGCCCTGCAGATCTTCAGTTGATTTATTAATTGAAAAACAGTAAACCCATATTTGGTTTACATATTCCGTACCGAAAAACTAGAATCTTTTTGACGACAGGTGGTTCGATTTTTCAGAGCAATAAGGGTTAAATTTTTCTACATGTCTGAAATATAATGCAACATCATTACAAACCATAAGTACTAAAACTCCAAGCGACAGATGGCACCACGTACTAAGGTGAACTCAACTCAATTGCTTTGATAATGGGGAGAAAAATGCTTTAACCTTTCCTTTCTTCAGAAAGTACGCAGAAATCAATTATTCCTCACCTAAGAACTTTGAGTTAATATAATTCATTGTTTTAATTAACAGAAAATTATTTTATGAGGAAATAAATACAAACTATTCTTCAGCTGGATGCTCCCATCTCTGGAATTGATTTTTAGTGCAGTTTCTTTTCCATGTTTATGGATTTATAAGTGTTAACACTATTCACATGCACATTTGAATTACTTTCATAGTTAACAGCAAATAGCTCTGTATATAATATGATTCCCAAATCCATTGATATTCGTTACTTAAAAAAAAGAAAGCAAATAGCAATTTGTTTTAATATTTTGCACTTCTGGTAGAAGAAATAGAAGGTCAGATATTTAGGTTCAATGAATTCAGCATTTTATTTATTAAAAATTCAATAAAATCTAGCACTCTAAGAAAGAAATTATGCATCTCCATATATAGAGATCTAAAGCTGACGTCTCCCACATGGTCTAGTGGTTAGGATACCTGGCTCTCACCCAGGAGGCCCGGGTTCGATTCCCGGTGTGGGAAGTTATTTTTTTTTTATGCCGCTTGATGTACTAATGTTAGCCAAAATATTCCCATCAAACCCCCATAGAAAGCATCAGTCCCATAATAGCTGTCAGTTTTGTATCTTGTACAAATTCTTGTACAGTTCTCTTTCCGTATATTGTTCAGAAAGATCGATCCATTTAGCTATGCATATGTTGCGGACAACATGATAAATCGGTTATAATATATAATAAACAGACTTTTTATGCGGTTATTACATCTAATGACCGGTTAATTTATTTAAAAAACTATTACTCACATTGACTGTAAGATATACGTTAGGCGAATCCGCTATCTAGCTATTCAAGTTTTTGAGCTATAGTGTTCACATGAACGCGGACAGACAGACAGACCTCCCGTTGACGGATTTAGTCCAAAATTTGATAGAAACCTACAAATTATGTGTAAAGATCACATACCAAATTTCATCCCAGTAGCTCTAATAGTTTTCGAGTTGTCGTGTTCACAGACAGACATAATTCCAAAATTGTGTTTTTCGGACTCGGAGAGGTCTAAAACGTGGAGATTCGTCAAAATCTCGAGTTCGAATTTTTTGACGATTACAATACTTTCTCTTTGTATACTTCGTATACGAAAAAGTAAAAAGTTGGTTACCTTACTATTATGATTTTGGCGCCACTTACCCTCGCTGCGCCATTGGTCATGTGCTCAAAACTTTAATGCGTTTATGGCACTTTTTAAAGTCAAGTACGTTGAAGTGGCGAAAACATACCATTCCCCGGTCGCCTTTTAAACATGTTAGGCCATTGATGATGACGGGGATCATTTTATGACCTAGACATCATTTACCCTCGCAACTCCATTGCCAGCAGTTTTGCAGTTTCTATAACGTACAAACTATTTGTGAATTTAACTTTTATTAGTATAGATAAAATGGAATCTTTCATATACAATTTTTTTAAAAAACATTAATAAAATCCATTACAAATTAATAAAATAATCTTAAAATGTGTCGGTTTTCTCCAGCACTTTTTTTCGGTTCATTTGAAAATGGCTCACTTGGAAAAAAACTTAGTCTGTTCTTTTACTAGTTGATTCTTAAAACGTATTCGCAATGCTCTTCGCTATCACGATTTTCTGTTTTATTATCATGCTTTTAGAAGTTTTTACTGTTATCTGAAACATATATGATAGAAGCATAAATAACTGCTATAGGGGAGAGTCGTTGAATTTGGACCACCATAACAAAGTAATAATTACTAAGGTGACCAACTTTTTTCCAATGAGAAGGAGGACACAAAATAAATTGAAGAAAAAAATATCGGAAATAAGATAAATATTTTGTTCATTGCAACAATAATACAGAATACACTATAATACAGTAAAACCTGTGCTAAACGGAATCTAAAGGGACTAGAAAAACTTTCCGTTTTAGACAGGGCTAAATAGTATATGAGGATTTCCGATGGGACTAAATATATTTTCTGTTTAAGACAGTATTCCGTTTCTTACAGAGTCCGTTTTATATAGGTGTTACTGTATGATAAAGGCATAATTAAAATATTTGTAACGTCTTAAATTGTAATTATGCATACAGGCCTATTAATTATTATTTAAATGAGTACTTTTCCATAGAATGAATTTTTTTTTTCCTATGCATCATCTTCTAACAATACATTGGAAATATCCGAACAAGAAATATTCTTCATAGTTGAAATAAAATACCGAAGATAAACTAAATCTAATTCTAAGGGTGCTAGGAACGACACTGACACTCGTAAAAACTACACAGTTGCATTTAAAAATAATATTTAATAAAAAACATCTATAAATAACAATGGCCGTTAAATCGACCTGAAAACGAACTACATTCCTTCAAGCCTACTCAAACAATACAAATCCGACGCTCCCAACCATAGTTCGAGATTAATTCTCATACGGTGGAGAGCGCCCTCTTGTGATGAGGCAGACCAAAGGGTTCAACTCGAATAAATAATTTCCACAATAGCGAATTTAACGGCAAGTGCTGTGGCTAGAGTATCAACACTCAATCTCAGTTTTTCACGTGTCCAAAAATCATTAGCAAGTGAAAATACTCTTTCAACTGCTGCTTTAATTCTGGGGCAGTACAACGAAAATTTAACAAGAATAAGTTTTCGCATGAAATGTGTTCATTTTTGAAATGGCTGAATATTTCCACCATTTTTTATCAATTTCATAGTGTTTATTTTCTTATTGTATTAATTTTTCAGAATGTAAATCTAAATGCAGTCTTCTATTTTCAAATATTGAAAAGGAGGACATTTAGGAGGACAGAACTTACAAAAGGAGGACTGTCCTCTTTAAAGGAAACAGTTATAAATTGACTAAATTTTAATGAAAATATTATTTAAAAATTGATTGAATTAATTAATCAAACATTAATAAAAATTCTTAGTATTATATATAAAGGCGCATATGCAGCTATGTATAATATAATACAGATACAAATAATAGATATACTAAACAAAAACTAAAATTTAAAAAGAAAGAAAAGAAAAGTAAGAAAAGAATAGACAAGAAACAGCAGATTTAAACAAAAACGATGACAATACATCTTTAAGCGTACTAACGCAACAGCCTCAAGTGATTGCATCAACTGAAGTTTTAAACGATAATATTTAAAACACATAAAAAATAGTTTAGAAAGTAAAAAATGTTCAAAACGGAAGAAATTAATGAGGAATCGAATGGCGAAATTTATCGAAGACCACTCATCATAAAGATTCCAAATTAGACAAGATTTTTCTGTCAAGGGTAAGATTATAAATCAAAAGTATACTCTGTGTGGCTCCTTAAAGGAGGACGGCTGGTCACCTTATAATTACAGATTCGTAGCAATGCTTCACATCACCTGTTACAATCATACCCAATTAATAACCACGGTACATGTAAAAGTCAGTAGAGTAACACCTCGGTTTTCGTTAACTTCGGTTGTCATCGGTTTCGGTTTTCGTCGGGTTTTTTTTTTTTTTTTTTGCGAAATTTGAATGCGTTGGCACGCGAAGTCGTCGGCGTGCCCACGTGACCTCGCTGCAAATTTTGCGAAAACAAACAGCAAAGGTCCGAGTTTCCATAGAGTACGGAGAAGCTGATGTATTCACCCCCCAACAAGTCTTCGACCATGATGAAACGGGCCTCTTTTGGAAGGAAATGTCGAACAGCAGTGGCGGCTGGCCGAAGGGGGCGGGGGCAGTGGCCCCTTACTTTTGCTTGGAAAAATTAAATTTTTATTTCATTTTAGCTAAGCTAAGAATTATTAAAAAGCAACAGTGCCCGGGAAAGTTAGCTAAGTTTGTTTTTAAATTTTTTTGTCTATCCCAATATTCCCGGGTACTTTTAGACGTCTATAAATTTTTTTGCCCCCCTACTTTTTCAACCCTATCATCGCTACTGTCAAAGAGGACGTTCATTACACAGGAGGAAGAGGCACTGCCAGGACATGAGGTTTTGAACAGGGCCGGCCTTGCGAGATGCGGTGCCCAATTGGAAACAATTTTGGATAACCCCGTTATATTCAAGTTTTAAGAGATAATACATAATGAATGAACAATAAACAATGAATAAACAATATGAAATTTTGATAAATAATTTAATAATATCTATTAGTAAAAATTTTAATAATTTTAAAAAAATTATTTTAATAAACTAACTTACTTATACTCAAGTTCCCTAACTTTTATTAAGACATAAATTATTGTTCATGTTAACGATTTAAGACTGTGACAATTCATAAAATTCCTGAAGCAATGTAAGATTTGATTAATGTAATTTTTAAAATGAAACAACTATGCAAATTTAAGAAGCTAATATACAGAATCTCAGGAACGAAGATGTTTCATTGCTAAATGTATGTGTGTAGTTCCCTAAACTTTATTGCTAACCTAATTCCCTGCTGAATTAAAATTGCCTGTTGGAGAAATCTGTCCTCCTAGAGTGTCCAGCAGTTTTATATTCACTTTATATTAATTTCTTGTTGTTTTTAGTATTAAGTATTATATTTACTCTCTACAAATGTGTTTTGATATGTATTTTGGAGTGTCTAGAACGAATTAAAATTGCTTATTGGAGAAATCTGTCCTTCTAGAGTGTTCGGCATGATATGTATTTTGGAATGTCTAGAACGAATTAAAATTGTTTATTGGAGAAATCTGTCCTCCTAGAGTGACCGGCAGTTTTATATTCACTTTATATTAATTTCTTATTGTTTTTAGTATTAAGCAATATATTTACTCTCTACAAATGTGTTTTCATATGTATTTTGGAGTGTCTAGAACGAATTGATTGGATTTACATTGATTGTTATGGAAATAATTGTCTCGGATTTCCGCGATTGGTATAACCGAGGTATCATCTCTACTAACTTGATTTTACTCTAAAAGTGCTATAAGTTATGAATGATTGAAAGATGAGAAGTGGATATCAAACTTGATTGACAGTAAAAGCTTTTTTTTATGTTTATGCAAATATTATTCTATGAAGGTTTAAATATAAATGTGTGAAATAACAATTCCATGGATTTAAAAAAATTATTAACCTAGTATAAAAAGAAACATTTGACCCGGACGTGATTTGAACACGCAACCTTCTGATCTGGAGTCAGACGCGCTACCGTTGCGCCACCGAGCCCACACATTCAACTGGTCTGAAATAGTAAAGCACTATTTTAAGTTATGTTTTTCGAAGTAAATAAATATATATTGTATATTTTGCCTGGATATTTTATTTCTATTTCTTTAAATTTTGAAAAGAAAATACAGATTAAAACTTCTGTAAGACAGAAGACTCAAAGCATCAAACTTAACATTATTTAGGAGGTATAGTGTCATGTATATCGTATGTATTATTTGGATTCGAAAGTAAATCAGAACTTAGTGGTAGTGACCGCTGTATGATTTTTTTTCCTGTTTTGACAAATTATTTTTGAAATGAAAAATTGTTTGATAATGAAAGCAAAAATTAATGACACAAGGAGCACATAAAATTTACTTTTAACATATCAGATCAGAAAATGTGGCATTGCTAGTTGAAAATTGCATCGCAGATGAGATACTTAATCTCTTGTTTACGCAGAAGCTTGGTTTTATTATTCAGTTTTATTGCTGCAGAAAGATAAACTGCACCCTACAGGTGCACTTTTTTCATGGCTGATATTCCATTTGTGCTGCCATCTGGTGTTGAAAGTCAGAGTGTATCATTTCGTAAAGTTTCATAAGAGTCAAAGTAGAACTAAATTTTGAACCTTCATCCATAATCCAAATAATTATAAAAACCAGTGGCGGACTGGATCTGAAAAGAGTGGTTGCCATGAGAAAATGGGGGCCCTATCACATCTACGTTACCATCTCAAATATATTTTTTGATATTATTTATTACAAATATAATAAATTAAAATCAATAAGTTAATATAATCTATTCCTAATCTAAAACTCTATTATATATATAGATTACTAAATACAGTATACACGTATTATTGAAAGTGATAAATATCAAATATAGATGTAATTTTATGATTAAATAATAAATAATTTTGGTGGTTATATAGCATACTGTAATTTTGGAACTATATTGTTACATTGAGACTATTCTAACCAAACTGAAAATAAAGTGCAAACTATTTACCAATTTTAAATTTTTTTAAAAGAATAATTCTAACTGTCAAGGATTAACAACTCAAATGTACAGAAGTGTATTACATTTTATCCACTTCATTAATGGCAACTCAGGAAACATTTGAGTTCACTAGATGACTGTGCCAATCTGTTAATCTGAGTACTCTATATCCAAATCATCTAGAAATTCCTTTTCATAGCAACATACAGGAATTCCAAGTTATCCTCAGACAATGAATTTTTTAATATGGTCTTTATGATCTGTAGTCAACACATATCCTGGGGGCCCGAATTGTCTTATGTATAAGGGGGCCCACTTGCCATCGGGCAAGCTGGCAACCTGGCCAGTCCACCACTGATAAAAACTGTTCTACAATTACGGAATCTAGAGCTTCGTTTCTTGCGTATTGTACTTAAATATGTTTGAACTAACTTAAATAATTAATTTCAAATAAATATGTGAAAATTGAAGTTGAGAAATTTTAAACTTAGCTTTAATATTTTTTTGCTATTAGGAAATGAGTGATGTGAGACACTGCATGCTTTCAAACTTTTAGTCAAGTGATGATTAAAAGTTCATCAACATGGTTTGGACAGAGATTCGGTTGTATCTGCAAAATGCGTGTGAAACAATGACGTAGTGCGAGCATTTTTGCAGCACAACAGGAATGCTTTTAATCTAATGGAGGCGGAACGCCGTTCTGGTAGAGCTACTCTCTCTCTCTCTCTTTTTAAGAGAAACAAACAAGAAAAATTAACCCCTTGAAACAGCACGCTCTTTGTCTAATCCTCACCCTTGAAAATATGATTGTTATTTCAAATTAATTAAAGTAATAAGCCACTGAAAAGCGATGGCGGAAAGGGGTTAAAAACGTTAAGGCTACAAATATTTAATTGTATTTTATGTTTTCATTCTGAAAACCCATGATATTTTCTATATCATACTAAATTTTAGTATAACTTGAATTATATTAATTGTATTACTTAACTTTAGTATAACTTGAAATTAGCATATATTTTTTAAAATTATTCTTGAAATTTTCATTATATTCATGCTTTGAACTAGATGTATGTATTATGTTAAAGTATGTAAAAATATGTAAAATAATAACTACAAAATATACATTCTTTTAATTACCATTAATAGTTTAGTTACCATTTTAATATTTCACTATTTCAGAATCTAGATAAAATAATTATACATTTTAAATGTAAAAAAAATATATATATGAAGTGGTCCCCTGCTTACCCTCTCGATTACCCGCTCCATTCTATCCCTCAACAATACCACCCAGATCAGAACAATCCGTTGCATTGCTTAATTTACGACTACACCATTGGGCACCTGCCCTTTTAAGGGGACATACGATTGTTAAACCTCGAAAATTTTCCGATTCTATTAAAAATATATATATTATTCCCCAGTCTTTTCTGAACAATTTAAAACAATCCGCGTTAAAAAACATTCCCATAATTATGAAAGTTATGTAGGGAAATGTATCAGCTGTTCAACGTAAACACTGAAAATGGCCATATCTTTAAAGCGCTATATCTCAAAATGTGCTTTTTTTATATTGCGCGCACAATATCTTAAGAACTATTGAATATTTTTATATAAAATTTTTACCGAAAATGTATTGTGCTATGTTCTACCACAATTTTTGTACATATTTTCTCCAAAAAACTTTTTTTAGGGGGGAGGTAAGAAAAGTTGAAATTTTAACTATTTTTAACATTTTATTTTAAATTGGTATATAAAATAGAAATTAAATTTAATTGTTAATAAATTGTGGTTCAGTTTCTTAAACAGTCTGTTTGTATTATTCAGATACCCAAAATAGTGTGTTTAGACCAATATTTTATCCGTAATCATGCGCTCAAGGTGACTATCTCATTTTTTCTCCAAAAATTATACACATATTTATTACTCTCTCAAATAAATACATACCAATATAAAGGTTTGAAAATGTGTATGCTATAAGAGAAGGAACAGATATTTTTCTAGAAAAAAAAGTGAGTTTGTGAATTGCATTGTTTCAGAGATATAATGTATCGAATTTGACAGTTTTCACCCCATTTTTTCGA